>JANSVA010431406.1:0-19041 GCA_025504915.1 Erythroxylum reticulatum | reverse complement strand
GAAATCAAGTTGATAACCTAATTTACCACTTCAGAATTTCTACCCATATGATTTCGGGTCAATTTTGCATAATTAATATGGTACAGTAAATGAAATAATTAGGCAATACTTCCTTCTATAAAGTTGTTCTAAATTGTATTAAGTTTCTAACTCATCCAATATCATCCAATTTGATTCAGTATTCAATGATTTATGCACAAAATACCTCATACTGTGCACATTTGAACTTTTGGCTAGTACATGATCATACCCTCTAATTGTACAACTCATATCTTTCAGTTCAAACATCCAAAAATTTCAAAATTTATACCAATTTAAAGATAAGAGAGTAAGATACAAGTTGGAGAAGACAAATAAGCCTAATTCGGGCTAAATCAATCCATTTTATTCAATAATCACAGGACGTGATTTGTCCCTGGTAGTGCTACAGCCTAAGCTAAAACTCATTTCCATGCTAATTTTGAAAATAAAAAAGACAGAATTAAAATTCGACCTCTTCACAAAAATTGTATAAATATTTCTCTAATTTATTATGAATAAAAAAATAACTCATTATGAAGTCTACAGATCAATTTATAATGAGAAAACCGAAATATGATCATGAAAATTTCCAGTTCATAACATTCCAGCAGACCTCCACACTTTCATCCTATAAATAAATTTAAAATCAATTCAGATAACTCTAAATTTTTATTTAGAGAAAGAAAAATGTCTTAAGAATCCATTGATCCAAGTTTCAAATTATTTTGATTTAGGATGAAAGAGTTATAGGAAAAAGATTGAGAGCTGATCAATGAAAAACTCAAGTTTTTAACCCACACATATAAACCATCAACTTTTCTCTCTCTATCATGCCAACTTCATCTTCTCCACCGAAACTACTTATTTTTTTCCACTTTTACACTTCATAAACATTCATATCTACCACATACATTACATAAACCAACTTTATTTCTCTTCCTTCAACTCATCAACTCACAACAAAGCAAAAATCTAAGGTTTAAACTAAATCATCAAAAATCCAAAATCTCACCTTCACTTTCTCCCCCTCTACTGTGTTTTATAACTTCTACATCTCTCTTTCTTCGGTTTTCTATCACAACAGCCCACGTTTGCTATCATTTTCCTCCTTACAACACCACACCTCTTTATGCCCTATGCTTTCTTAAGCTTTAACCTCATTTAAACCCATCACTAACATTACCTAAACATTACCGCATATATAACAAAAAAAAACAGAGCATGTCATCTTCTTTACTCCCAGGGGGTATTTGGGCAGTACACTTTTTAGTATCAGAACATGGTTTAGGCAATTATGGTTTAATTAGCGCTTAACTATTGCTTCTATTTGAGTTTGCAAGTTGTGTTTTGGCCTAATGCAGTGTCCCATGTTTTGTTTATAGAATTAAAATGGATGGATCTCCTAAATCCATTGACGAGGTTACTGAGAGTAATAATCCTTAGCGATCTTACCATCAATATCTGGACCTTCTAGAGGCAATCGAGGAGAAGCCGAGGGGCCACCTCCTCCTACAACTCAAGGAGAGGCTTTATTTAAGCTATCTCAAGATATGATGACCTTACTGCATCGTATGATTGCACCTAAGGCTCCAATTGATCAGTTGAGGAATTATAAGGTCGAGGAATTTACTGGGACATCTTTGGAGGAATCAAAAAGAGCTTAATTCTGATTGAGAAGGTGAAGATGGTGTTGGATGATATCAGTTATCCAGAAGAGCAGATGGTGCACTGTGTTGCCTCCCTTCTGTAGGGAGTAGCTTATGAACGGTGGAAGTTTGTTTTGAGGAGTCCTCAACTACCGGTGTCTCTGAAGTGGGATTTCTTCACCCAAGATTTCAAAATAAAGTATATTACTGAGGTGTACATAAGTGGAAGCAATTTCTGAATCTGACGCAGAGGAATTTGTCAATTGCTGAGTACGATCGGGAATTTACTCGGCTCAATAAGTATGCCCCTAAATCTGTACTCACTGACGAGTTCTAATGTCAGCAGTTCGAGGATGATTTGCATGACTCCAACAAGGAGCATCTAGCGGCATTTACTTTGTTACAGTAAGTGACTTACCATTAACTGGTACAAGCTATAATGAAATTAGAAAGATAGGAAATGGTCAGGAGAGAAAGAAGTCAGCAGAGGGGCTTTGTTAGAGGAAGTCAGTCCTTGGGCAAACAAAGTAGGGAAGATGTTTCTTCTGCACTAAAAGTTACTTAAAGATCTGTAGATTGGGGAAGGTCACAAAATTATCCCTCAAGGACTGCTTCTGATAGGGGGTCATCTAGAGGCTGAGGTTCTGATCCCTCGGAGTGCCTTGATTGTTCTGCACATCGTTGGGGTGTTTACAGGAGGACTACGAGAGCATGTTTTTGCTGTGGCAGTACTGAGCATCCGATAGCTAGTTGCCCTCTCAGATAGGCTCAGACATTACAAGCCAATAGGGAGGTCTCTCATGCATCTACTGGAAACAGAGGACGAGTTAGAGTTCGAGGAGGATATAATCAAAACAGAACTAATATGAGTTCCCACTCAGAAACTGTGAATTGTCCAGCTATGCCTTCTGCTTCAGCTCAAGCTTATGCACTAAAAGCTCATGAGGATCAGGACGCACCAGACGTCATTACTGGTATTTTTTCTCTCTTTAATTTTAAAATGCATGCATTGATTGACCCTGGATCTACTCATTCTTATATCTGTGGTGGAGAAATTTTCAATAAGGAAATGCCTGTAGATCAGTTATAGTATGACATGTATGTAATCAGTCCTCTGGGTAATAATGTGTTGGTTAATCATGTGTATAGGAACTGTCCTATTTTGATCCAAGGAAATGAGTACGTAGCAGATCTGATCAGGTTACCTTTTCATGAATTTGATTTGATTCTGGGTATGGATTGGTTGTCCAAACATCAGGCAGTAGTAGATTGTGGTGCAAAAACAGTTATGCTTATGATGCCGGATCAGCCTACAATAGTATTGCATAGCGTCCGCACTAGTACCTTAGCTAATATGGTATCTGTTATGGAAGCCCAAAAACTCCTCAGGATGGGATGTGAAGCCTATCTAGCTTTTATGTTTGATTATAAGAAGGAGGGTGGTAAATTGCTTGATATTCCTGTAGTGAATGAATTTCCAGATGTATTTCCTGAGGAATTACCTAGACTTCCTCCTGACGGGAAGTAGAATTATCTATTGAAGTCATGCTTGGCATTACTCCTATATCCAGAGCACCATACAGAATGGCTCCTACTAAATTAAAGGAGTTGAAGGTGCAGTTACAAGAGCTTCTAGATAAAGGGTTTATTTGACCCAGTGTATCACCGTGGAGAGCACCAGTCTTCTTTATTAAGAAGAATGATGGTACACTACGGATGTGCATTGATTACAGGCAATTGAATAGAGTCACAGTGAAGAATAAGTATCCATTTCCAAGGATTGACGACCTATTTGATTAGTTGAAAGATTCAGGAGTGTTTTCAAAGATCGATCTGTGATCAAGATATTATCGACTTCAGGTAAAGGATGGAGATATACCAAAAACTGCATTTAGGACCTATTATGGATGTTACAAATTCCTAGTAATGTCAATCAGGTTAACTAATGCTCCAACGGTATTTATGGATCTGATGAATAGAGTATTCAGGCCGTATTTGGATTAGTTTGTAGTGGTGTTTATTGATGATGTCTTGGTCTATTCTAAGAATGAATATAACCATACTGAACACCTTCGAATTGTGTCAGACTCTGTGGGAAAAACAGTCGTATGCTAAGTTAAGTAAATGTGATTTCTAGCTTCAGGAGATATCATTTCTAGGGCATGTTGTCTCTTTTAAAGGAATTATAGTTAATCCAAGTAAGATAGAAGCGATTGTTAACTAGAAGCCACCACAAAATATAACAGAAGTGAGAAGTGAGAAGTTTTCTGGGTCTGGATGGTTATTATTATTAGTTTGTGAAGGTGTTTTTGATGATAGTGTCCTTTTTAATTAAACTGTTACGGAAAGAAGTGAAGTACAAATGGTCTAATAGATGTCAGAATAGTTTTGATCAATTGAAAAGTATGCTTACTGAAGCTCCTGTATTGGTTCAACCTACTTCTGTTAAGGAGTATATTATGTATAGTGATGCATCGAGAAATAATTTAGGTTATATTTTGATGTAAGATAGACAAGTAGTTGCTTATACCTCTAGGCAACTAAAGTCTCATGAACAGAATGGTGAAAGATGCAAAATTTTCATAGATCATAAGAGTCTTAAATATCTGCTTACCTAGAAAGAACTCAATCTGAGACAACGATGTTGGTTGGAACTGTTTAACGACTATGATTGTATTGTAGACTACCATTTGGGCAAGGCTAATATCATGGCTAATGCCTTGAGTCAGAAGACAATTTTAGCATTATCAATTAAGTAGGGTGAATGGGAACTTGTATCTGATGGAGCTTTAATAGCTCAGTTGAAAGCAACGCCTACTTTGAGATAAGAGATCTATGATGCTCAGAGAGTTGATAATAAGTTACAAAAACTTATTTTGACTACTCAAGGAGGTAAATAGTCTCATTTTTCTATACAAGGAGATGGTGATTTGTATTATAAAGATTAGTTATGTGTGCTAACTAATGATGAATTGAAGAAAAGGATATTGTTTGAGACTCATAATACAATATTTACTATGCATCCTGGTAGAAACAAGACGTATCAGGATCTAAGCCAGTATGACTGGTGGTCATGTATGAAATGAGATATTGTGGACTATGTAGCTAAATGTCTACCATGTCAGTAGGTTAAAGGTGAGCACCAGGTTCCATCTGGTTTGTTACATCCTATTTCCATTCCTCAATAGAAATGGGATAGCATTACCATGGACTTTGTTATTGGACTCCCTCTGAATCAAAGAAAACATGATGTTGTATGGGTAATTGTAGATAACTTTACCAAATCTACTCATTTTCTGCTTGTTAGTCCTGACTATTCTTTAGATAGGCTTGCAGATTGATATGTGAATGAGATAGTGAGATTGTATAGAGTACCATTGTGTATTATTTCAGATCGTGATCCTCAATTTAAGATATGCTTCGAGGTTGTGTGTTAGAGTTTCCAGGAAGTTGGGATAAATATTTAGCTCTGATGGAGTTTGCTTACAACAACAGTTATCAGACCAATATTGGTATGTTGCCTTATGAAGTGTTGTATGGTAGAAAGTGTCGAACTCTAGTATGTTGGACTGAGTTGAGTGAAAGCAAGATGATCGGGCCTAAAATTGTTAGAGATATTAAAGAAAAGATTTAGATTATTCAACAAAGGTTGAAAGCTGCCAGTGATAAGCAGAAGTCTTATGCTGATCTAAAAATAAGGAATATTGAATATCAGGTAGGCGATAAGGTGTCCTTGAATGTGTCACTGTGGAAGAATGTACTTCGATTTAGTAAGAAGAGTAAACTTAGTCTGTGATACATTAGAGTTAGACCGGTAGCTTATCAGTTGGCTCTTCCTGAAGAATTGGTCAAGCTACATGATGTGTTCCATATTTCTAAGCTAAGAAGAATCTGATGTGACACATAAAATTCTAGTGCAAGAAATTCAGATACAACCAGATTTGTCACATAAAGAAGGTCCGGTTTCTATCTTAGCCTGAGAAGTCAGGCAACTTAGGAATAAGCAAATACCTTTAGTAAAGGTACTCTAGCAACACCATGGACTTAAGGAAGCAACATGGGAACCCGAAGAAACTATGAAAGCTCAGTATCCGTAACTGCTCAGATCAGGTATGAATTTTAAGGACAAAATTTCTTAAGGAGGGAAGAATTGTAACACCCCAGTTAGGGGTTAGAAAATTTGGAAATTTCAGTGCACTTTATACTTAGCATAATTGAGTATTTTGCTATTATGTGCTTATGAATTTTTACACATTCAAATAAATTATGCATGCATTCGTTGACATATTTCTGGGTAAAATGGATTTATAAATGCGATTAAATTGTGAAAAATTTATTCCGAGACTATTGGAATTATTTTGTAATTTTTAGGAATATTAGGAATTTTCTAGAAATTTGGGAATATTAAAAAATATACAATGGCATTATGACTTGTAAAACTTATAAGCGGATGACAAATGACCCATATGCAAGGGGACCACGTGCCAATGGGTTATTAAAGCATATGTCACAAGTTGAGAAAGATGAAACTCATTATTTGTTCTTCAGTTTTGCTTGGTTTTTTCTCAACACCGAACCTTGCTTTTCACTCTCACTACTGGTGGCTTTTCTAAAAGCAAGGTAAGTGAAATTTCAGGTTTCTAGTGCTGTGAATAAGTTGATGATGTACACGGTTGAGAAAGGAATACATGCATGATTTATGTATGAAGCATTTTGGTGATAGTGTGAAATATGCATGAGTTTGTTTTCACTATACATGCATGAATCTGTTAAGTATTGGTAGAAATGGTTTTAAATGAGTTTAATGATATAGAATCTAGCTTTTAGTGAGGTTGTGATAATGAAATGGTCTAAAGTACTTGTGTGTTGAAAATGACAGAAGATAGAAAATGCAGAAATTTGGAAGTTGCGTGAATGAGAGTTTGGATTTGACATTGGATATGAACCTTGGAATTTTGATTTGTTATGTGTTGTTGAGCTAAAATGAAGTTAGGATGGAGTGTCATTTGGGTTAAATGAAGTGAATTAATGAAAAATGAGAAGAAAAGTATCAGATGAAAGAATGAAAATGTAGTAGAGAAAGAAAGTATATGTGAAGTTTCATAATTGTGATTTTTGAAGTGTAAACTTGAATTTGATTTGTTTAAAGAATGTATAGGACTTAGAAATGCATACTGGATGTGTTAGAAGTAAGTGATCTAGAAAAAGAATGAAAACAAAATGAAGGAGAAAAAGAAAACAAACAATGAAGAAAAGAAGCACGATCGCGACCTTGTTTTTAATGGTCACGAATTGCGAATAAATTGTGATCATGGATCGCGATCGTGTAGGTGCACGATCACAACTCCCTTGTTTTCTGAAAAACATTATTTCTGAACATCCTTTGGTA
Source organism: Erythroxylum reticulatum (assembly GCA_025504915.1). Lineage (NCBI taxonomy): Eukaryota > Viridiplantae > Streptophyta > Magnoliopsida > Malpighiales > Erythroxylaceae > Erythroxylum > Erythroxylum reticulatum. The sequence goes on along the minus strand of JANSVA010431406.1, from coordinate 11,985 downwards.
TTTTTGTGATAACTTCTCGATATCCAAATGATTTGATTCTTGAACCATTATATTTGACACATATTGTCTTGTACGATCGCGATCTCACTTTATGGATCGCGATCATGCAGGTACACGATCGCGACTCCCTTGTTTTTTGAAAAACATTATTTCTAAACGTCCTTCGGTATTTTTTAATAACTTCTCCACTCGATATCCAAATAATTTGATTCTTTAACCATAAGATTTGACACACATTTTGCTTCATCTCCACCAAAAATTATACCCATCTGAAATGGATTGATTGAAGAATTTAAGATGAAATTGTGACTATACTGAAGTATGATAGCTAGGATAATTTTATTCGACATACTTCAATATTTTGATTATATCATGGTCAGTAGAGCTCCGAATGAGATGATTATTGATTCTGATTAAACTAGAGTCATAAGAAGACAAATTGTTTGAAGAGATTGAATTCAAATTTTACCTCTAAGAATTTAATAATTTGATTGGAAGTTAAGATAAGAATTATATAGAAGCTTGAGTACAATCTGAGATCTTTTGAGTATAACTTTCAGTATATAGAACCAAAAAGAATGAACTTGGTATCATTAGAAGCTTAATACTTGGAAGAACAACTATCTAGAAGGAAGTGTTATCAAATTACCTCACCTTCCCGATGAGAATAATTGAGCAAAGTTGACCTAAAAGTTGGTTGTGATATAAATCTGGATTGAGAAATTGAGTATAGTTTCACATGATTCACAATGTGACAAGATTAAGGATAAGAAACCCAGGAATTTGTCATGAACATGCATCATATATATTCATTATACATGAATGTGCATAATTTATTTCATAATTGTGCACAATAGTTATATGTGTTTGTATTGAATGTTTTAGAGGAACCCATAGAGCAACCGATTCCAGATATTACCAGGACTTCAAGGCAATAAGCAATAAGGGAGCATTTGTAAGTAATTTAGATAGTCAATTTTGTAAGTAATTCAATAAGTAATTTTTGATAGTTTTGCTTTGACTGCTTTTTTTGTTATTGTTTTGGAACATTGAATGATTTGCAAAACTGTAAGAATGTAATATGCTGGAATACTTGGTATGAAAACATGGATTGATATGTGAATTGAATTTCATATATTTCTATTTTTGAATCTGTTAAGTCCTAGTTGTGTGTAAATAGGCATGCCTAGAAGGGTTTGCAGCTGCTTCTATGAGTTCGATGTTTGACACTTCGGTGTCTAACACTTCGGTGGCTTCTGTTAATGGCACTTCGGTGTCTTCTATTATTGACACTTTGATGTCGAGATTTTGGTCTCTTCTATGACACTTCGATGTCAAGACTTCTGTCTCTTATATGATACTTCGGTGTCGAGACTTTGATCTCTTCTATATAAGTCCCGTTACTCGCTTCTATAGATAGATTAACAGTCATCTCATTTTTTATTTTGAAATATGTTTGATTTTTTATATAAACAAAAAAAAATTATGTTCTGATTCTGTAGGGCTTATACCCTTTTTTAATATTCATTTCTATTTTCTACACAATCTATTCTGTGATATATTATGTTTGAATTGTTCGTTTCGATAAACTATTAATGCATGCTTCTGTTATATCATGATTCTGTATAATTAGTTGTCAATTTATGTATAGATTAGTTATTACTCACTAAGCTATATTCTTAGAACGGTGGATTTGGCCTATGTAGGTTCAGAGCGAGGATTATAAAGATTAGGACGAGTCAACCGTAATGGCCAATAGAGTCTGAGTCTTGTTTTGATAAACATGTATTTTGATTTTATTTTGGCTTGTATATAAAATGTATGACTCTGAATTATTGTAAGTTTTTGTAATAACTATATTTCAGGCTGGTTTCGGTTTAAAACAAGTTTGTTTTATGTTTAACGTATAATATGATGTATGTTTGCTCTGAATTGCTTCCAATGGAAGATTTTGAATGCTATGCTTCTGCAAAATGTTTTAGTTTGTTTGTACTATCTTGTGTGGCATCCACATATCCTCCCAGGGGGTATTTGGGCATTATATTGATATAGTGCTTTAAAAGTCTGATATCTCTCCACCATATTTTTTGTACCAAACATCTCCTTGGGGCACAAAATTATAACAAGAACATCCATGCTCTCATACTGCCTCTAAAGTTTAGGAGACATAATAGCTAGCATTGCATATGTAGCTTGCTCAAGATATTAACATGACATTAATATCTCTCCTAGACTTCGTTAGTTGCATCTGCATTAGAATTCGGTGGATTATAGTGTCAAGAGCATATAATTTCTTTTTTTTCCTGATAACATTTCTCAAGATGTGAAAATAGTCCAATAAAATAGGTATAATAAGCTTGTTTGCATCTATGATGCTCTTTAAAGACATATGACACTCATTTTATCAAACAACTAAAAATAAATATAAGAGTAAGTATTAATTTACACCACAAAACCAAATAAGATGAGGACTTCTATAAATATTTAGTTACTTGTACTATTTTAAATAAAATAATAACCCTTACTATTAAATCAATAAATTATCAGATAATTTCTTAATAGTCTACGATCTTATTCAAACTAAGTTGATCTTAAGTTTACTCAATAAATCAACTAAATTTAATTTAGGCATATGACAACCTTATCAATCACATCATACATGATTCCTAGATCTATTACGTGACAACTTGTTGTCAAAATATATCTTATATGTTATTCCTAATCCTACTTCAAATTTATATAGTTATGAGTTTGTTCATCTAAATCACACAAATTTACTTAAGACTAATTAGTTTGAGATAAAACATATTTGGGTTAAAGGAGACTTTAAGTTTTCTCAATAAGCCTTACAATAAATGGAGATATAATTTTATTCTTAAATGATGAAAAGCAACTATCACATTATAAACATGTATTCAATATTTAATTGACGCATTTAAAATTTTAGGTCTCATCAAAATTAATATAATCTAATTATAATAATTATATCTAATATAATCTAGTTATGAAAGATAATCCTTTAAAATTTTATTTGATTCTAATGATTGATTTAATTACTAATTTAATTTAATAACTCAATTCTTGAAAATTAAACTAAATTCCTAAGTATTCCTAACAAAATTTACTTTTTGAAAATAAATTTCAATATATTAGAAAACATCTTCATAGATTTATTAGAAATTTAAACTAATTTATTATTAACTAAACTAATAAAAATTAATTTAATAAAATATGGCTTAAACAGAAACTAAAAAAATACACATGCCAAACAAATCTAGTCACCTCCTTGTTTTCTTCTCTATTGGTCGTTGGTGCTTCTTAGGTGAACATCCCACTCCTTCACTCATCTACTTCATTGCATATGAGGCTCTGAGGGTTGCCTCGTCCTCCAAGGGTAATTTTTGCTCTTGGTTTCCTCGCCTAATGTTTATATATATATATATAATCAACATTTGAAAGAATGGAGAGAAAGCAAAAATTGATATATGAATGTACTGTTTTTCTTACATTTTGATGAAAATCTTTACACTATATTTATACAAGTTTTGTGATATCTAAGTTGTTGAGATAATATCAGATAAGATACAAATAAATTCAAATGAGATACAGAAGATAAAATGAAATACAAGATAATACAAATCATAATAATGCTAGTAAGATTGTAGAAGATTTGCACATGTTTATTAGCCCCCCTCAAGCGCATGGTGAGTTCTCACAGTGAGCTTGTCACGAAGATTTTGAAAGCAAGAGGAAGATAAAGCCTTGGTCATGATATCTACAATTTGATCACATGAAGATAGATGCTAAATAGTAAGCGCCTTGTTGGTAATTAAATCTCTGACAAAGAAAATATCAATCTCAATATGTTTTGTATGAGTGTGAGTGATGGGATTGGTAGCAAGAAATGTTGCACCCAAATTATCACACCAAAGAGTGGGTGTGGTGTGAGAGAAACCACTTTCACCAAGAAGAGAGGTAATCAACATATTTTAGTAGCAACATTAGCTATACTGTGATATTCTGCTTCAATGCTAAATCTAGCAATAGTAGGTTGTTTCTTTGCACTTTAAGAGATAAGGTTTGGGCCTAGAAAAATACAGTAACCAGATGTGGATCGATGGTCATTAGGACACCCAGCCTAATCTACATCATAGTAGGCTTGAATAGAGAGAGGTTTGTTGGGTTAAATGGATAGCGAAAGTTAATGTGGAGCGAAGATCAAGAAGGATCTTTTTAACAGCGGTCCAGTGAATGTCGGTAGGACCATGAAGAAATTGAGAGACTTTATTTATTTCAAACTGAATATCAGGACAAGTAAGACAAAGATATTAGAGAGCACCAATAGTGCTTCGATATTCAGAAGGATCAAGGAGAGGGGTACCATGATTTTTGGAGAGAGGAAGAGTTGGGGTGATTAGTGTGATGGCAGGTTTAGATTAGGCAAGGTCTGTGAGGAGAAGAAGATCTTTAGTGTACTTAGTTTTGGTAAGAAGAAGTCCAGTAGGTGTGGTAGTTGCTTCTATCCCAATAAGGTCAATAAGAAGATCAGGATCGTTGATTAAGAATGTAGTGTTAAGGTTTTCAATGAGATTTGTGATGAAAGAGGACAAACAGCTAGTAATTAGGATATCATCAACATATACGAGAAGATAAGTGGTATGAGAAGTAGTGGAATGAACAAATAAGGATGTGTCAGATTTGGTGGGGGCGAAATTAAGATCAAGTAGCTTTTGAATTAGGTGATGAAACCAGGCCCTTAGAGCTTGTTTGAGGCCAAAGATGGCTTTATAAAGATGAAAGACATAGGATGGTTTGTGAGGGTCAATGAAACTAGGTGGTTGAGACATGAAAACTGGTTCATCTAGAGTGCCATTAAGAAAGGCATTGTTGACATCGAGTTGGTGAACCGACCAATTTTTAGATAGAGTAATGGTAGGATGAGGCAAATAGTGATAGGTTTGACGACAGGGCTAAAGGTATCAATGTAGTCAATGCCAGGAGCTTAGTGATAGTCTTTGGCAACTAATCAAGCTTTATAGCGATCTAGGGACCCATCTGAATTTCTTTTAGTCTGGAATCCAACAATATTGGCATTAGGAGGTGGAGGGATAAGAGTTCAGGTTTGATTGCGATGTAGAGCTGTGAACTCATCAAGCATGACTTGACGCCAATGTGGACATTTGTTGGCTTGGGTGAAGGAGGTAATTCTATGTGTTAGTGGAATAGGTGACATAATCAGAAAGGATTCGAGAAACACAGGTGTTATCACGTGTACGAGTGATCATATAGTGTTAAGGTATCTGACCCCTTCCCCTGTTTCTTAAAACGTATATGAGATATTTTAATAAGTGAGCATCTTTTGTATTCGCGGGATCCAAAGAAAGAATAAGAAAGGTGATAGAAGTCTTTGCTAATGATTTTTTGGCTAACCTATGTCTGGTCAAAGATCCTTTCACAGAACTTGGTAAAATGAAATGATTAAATAATTGAAAAATGAGATTATTCAGGAGAGGCAATAGGTTTGTTATAGTATTTGGTGAAAAGGAAAAGGTTGGAGCAAGTAGTGGGAGCAAGATGGTAGAAGGAGAGGAAGTGAGGGAGATATTAGAGGTGGAATTTGCATAATGGAAAATAGTTTCAATAAATCGGACATGTCAAGAGATGTAAAGTTTGGAGGTGAAAGGGTCAAAATAACGATAACCTTTGTATTGTAATGAATGCCCTATGAAGACACATTTGGTAGATTTTGGAGTTAGTTTGTCTGTACGGGTTGCCCCAAGAAAAGGAAAACAAGCACATCTAAAAACACAAAAGTGGGAAAGATTGGGTGGATTGAGAAACAATTTCATGAGGTGACTTGTAATTAAGGACAGGTATGGGTAATATATTAATAAGGTGGATGGTTGTGGAGAAGGCTTCAAACTAAAAAGGTTTATGTAGAGAAGCATGAAGGAGAAAGTAAGCCCAGTTTTGGTAATATGGCAAATTTTACATTCAGCAAGTCCATTTTGTTGTGGGGTATAAGGGCACGAAATGCGGTAAGATATGCCATGGGAGGCATGGTAAACGAAGAAAGAACCTTTGATGAGTTCAGGAGCTCCATCACATTGGAAAGTTTTAATTGTCGTAGAGAAGAGATTTTCAACATTAGTTTTGAAGAGTTGAAATTGATAAAGTACTTTATTTTTTTGGGGTAAAGGAAAAATCCAGGTATAGTGACTGAAGTCATCAATGAAAATAATGAAGTAATAATAGCTAGAAAAAGAGGGAGATGGTGACGGACCCTAAATATCACAGTGAATAATTTGTAATGGCATAGTAGAAACATGTGATGATAAAGTAAACGGAAGACGTGTACTTTGGCCTAATAAAGATGAAGTGCAATTGTTTAGTACATGTGATGACAATTTAAAGGGAAGAGATAATCTAGAGAGTATAGCTGAACAAGGATGACCTAAATGTTGATGCCATAGGTTGAGTTGAGTGGAAGTAGCATGGAGGGCAACGGAATTTCTGAATTGGAGTGGGACCTTCATAAGATAGAGATTATTATGTATGGATCCGCGAATAGAAGTATCTTGATACTGAGATCCTTCGTAATGTAGCCAAATGGGTTAAACATAATAAGACAAGAGTATTCTTTAACAAACTTAGCTACAGAAAGTAAATTTGTAATAAGATTAGGGACAATTAAAATATTGTTGAGATGAAGAGGACGAGTTGGAGTAGATAAGGTGACATTATCAGTGGAGGATATAGGAAGAGTTTGTCCATTACCGACAATCACTTGATTTAGACCATTATAAAGTGTTTAAAATTGGACAAGGTGAGGATCGAGTGTCATGTGATTGGTTGCTTCATTGTCCTGAAGCCATTCAGTAATAGTACTAGAAGGAATGGTAAGTAAGTCTAAAGGATTATGAATGTTTAAGGCTGTAAAAGCAGAGGAAAGGTTATTTGGATGAGGTGTGCAATTTGTGGGGCAATTTCGAGAGGCAGAGTAACAGAATCGACAATGAGCGACAATATGAACCCATTTTCAGCAAATTTGGCAATGATTGGAATTATTGTGGGTAGTAGACCATTGGAAATAATGTGATTAGGTTGGGTATTGGTGAAGAAAATGGTTTTGATGCTGCTAGGCTAGGTCTTGAGACTTGTGGGCTTGAGAAGGATAAGTAGCCTGTGACTGAAGCCCATCTGCATTAAAACTGGAGAGTCCATACGGGTTGAGTCTATGTTCGTTTAGATTTGAAGAAGAAATGCCTTGGAGATTAAGGTTGAAACTCCATGCATCCCCGACCATGATGCTCGCGAGTGCCGCCGCGTCCATTGAAGAAAGAGGATCTGTGACCTATGTAGGAGGCAACAAACGCTGAGTTAGAAGAAGGAGAAGAATGAAAAGAGAGCAACCTCTGTTCGTGAATGAGGAGTTTCACTCTGAGCTCACTGAAGAAGACTGGAGATTCTTGATATTCGATGGTAGTAATAAAAGACTCATATTCTGATGGTAGTCCATTCAAGGTGAGAAGCACTAAGTCTTCATCAGAGATTTTGTCGCCGATGGTAGCTAGTTCGTCGGTGGTAGTAGAGATTGAGGCAAGAAATTCAGTAATAGAGTTCGGTCCTTTCTTCAGTATGTGGAGTTGATGCCGAACTAGAGATCATTGTGAGTTTGATTGTTGCATAAAGTGATTTTCCAGAGCAATCCAAAGATCCCACACAGTGGTACAACCGATTTCAAGTCTTGCAATGGAGCTAGTCAGAAAAGCGGTAAAAAAGTAGTTTACCAATCTGTCAAAAATTTGCCATTTAGGGAAGTTTGAAGAGTCATTATCTAGTGGTGTTATGGAACCATTACATGTATCCAACAAGATTAGAAGTGATGAGGATGACATGAACTTGATTTCGCCATATGAGGTAATTTGTTGAATTCAATTGTGTAGTGAGGAAATTTGTGATCTGATTGAATGGTAAAATAGGAGAATTGAGGTCTACTATTTGAGATGTATTTCAAGTTTTGCAAGTTTGTGTTAGGTGTGTAGCAAAGATAGTGTTGTTGTGTGTTTTTGGATGTGGTAAGTTGATAGGCTGAAAATGTGTTTGATGAAAATTCTAACTAAATTTAAATTTTGTAGGTTGGAGAGATGATTATTGTATCAACTCTGATACCATGAAAGAATGGAGAGAAAACAGAAATTGATATATGAATGTATTGTTTTTCTTGTATTTTGATGAATAGCTTTACACTATATTTATACAAAACAAAAATCTAAGTTGTTGAGATAATATCAGATAAGATACAAATAAATTCAAATGAGATACATAAGATAAAATGAAATATAAGATAATACAAATCATAATAATACTGGTGAGATTGTAGAAGATCTGCACATGTTTATCAACATTTAATTAAAAATAAATCAAAGGCACGCTTCATCTATTTTTAGGAATCTTAAAGCTAATGGATATGTATATATTTTCTAGAAGTAGAACATACAAAGGCTTCAATTGATCAATTTTAAAAGTAGAAAATCAAGAGGAAGTTGTGCATATTGAGTTTTCCATAAAACGTAAAAACTAAACGGAATATGCAAAATTGGTCCTCCAAAAACATCAAAAAGGAGGCATGCACTAGATTTTAAATAAATCAAAAACAAAACCCTAATCAGCATTAGGCAAATCTACCAATTAATTAAGTTTTTAAGCCTTAATCTTCAAATCAATAACAATGAAGCAACTTTAATCAAGCTAAATAATTAACAGAGATTTTGGTACTATTGTTAGGAAATTAACCGTAATCGAATCATGAGCTCAACAGAAAAATAATGTTTACAATTTTTCATTCAGATTTCTTTAATTAAATAACTTAAAAATACAAATTATAAATAAAAGTTGAAAGATGTCTGATTTAGCTTCCTGCAAAAATTTTCTTCTCAAGCTATCAATTACAAGTTGTTCATCTGTATAATCTCCATAGTATCTACAAAGTAGAGAAAAATAACTCAAACAATTTAAAAGGAAAATACACAAGTGCTAGATCCCTTATGTCATATTCCTATTTATAAAATATGACCCTATAATTTCTTTCTCAGTAAAGTTAAAATTTCTAATTATAGTTAAAGCATAGTTCTAATTTTAATTTTAATTTTAATTAAATTTTAATAAAATCAAATATCTCATACTCAATCCCTTAAGTTTCTTAAACTTCGTAATTAAGTCTAACTTAATTTAAATTAAATTTCTTATTTATGACCTATTATGTTAAAAGATTTTTTATTTATGACCTATTATGTTCTTAATATGTTGATAATGATTATAAATTATAATTATAATTAGATAAATTAAAATCTTTTTAATTTATCTTTAATTTTTTAACTATATAATTTATAATCATTAATCGAGATTAATGTCTGGCAATATATAATGACTATTCAAATATTAGTAGTCAAAATGGTTCGATTCAACCTATCTATGCATTGTTATAACCTATAATTTAATCCTTTTGTCATCCAATATTTTAACTGGACATAAAGTATGAAAGTTATTTATACTTTATTTAAATTAGTTTTGTTCATTCTTTCAAATTAGTAATTGATCCATAATTGATATTTGAAAAATATGTTTTTTAAATTTCAATTCAATTTGGCTAGAAAATTTCTTAAATCACTACTAATCAAGAGCAATAGAATATTCTTCCTCATTACTTTGGAGTATGAATTCTTTATTAACTTACCCAGTTATCTCTATATACAGTTCATATTATATCTGAGCACTATCAACTAAACTACTCTAAATAGAATAAGTCATAAGTAGTATTAAAATATAATAATTCTCACGTCAGGTACTTTGGTATACTCAAGTCTAAAGATTTATTATACAACCATTATAATCAGAAAATCTACAAATACAAAAGTATATTATATTGAAATCTTCATAATCGGATCAGTTCAGTAAATTATTTTCTAATAAGTTTTAAACTTTAATTTATAAGTTCAATAACATTTTCACCAAAGAAACAACATGTACGCTAATTTTTAACATTTTATTAATATCTCGTCTTGATTAAACTACAACCAAGAACAATTTAGGAATAATAGAAAATGTAAATTAAATCTCATAATTATGATCTCAACATAATTTCAATTGCTAATTAATTATTCTAAAGATTTTTACCTTTAATATTAAAATGTCAAATAAAATTTACAAAATAAAATAATAATGTTATTAATTAAATTGCAAGCGACTAATTCGGTAAAGGTTAACTCATTGGCTTTGGTTAAAACCATTTTCTTCGAGAACAAAAAAATGCAGAATGCAGTAATTTATATAGTTTCTTATGCGAAATTTTTTGTACTATCTAGCCCGAATAATGACATGAAAAATGCTTACTTCCGTGTTTCTGATCAAGACGCTCATTACAGTTGTTGGAGAGAGTCAGAGAGAAGCAGTACAAATTTCCAAACATAAAAGCTTGATTAATATAATTAAGAACTTTGTTTCCACGCTCCTAGTACTGCAACGGCCAAATTCTCAGACTCAAACAACTAACATGATGCCCATATACCAACCACTAGCTACTCATGCGACACAACACATTGAAAACCTAACACATTGAAAACTAAGCAGACATAAAGCTTAAAGGCAACAGAAGAACACTGTTACATCTCCAACGAAGACCACTGGCCCGCCGTCCATGAGCAGCCAGGCCTTTCCCTCACGGTGGTGAAGGGATGACTGTTAGACATGATAATAATCTATACACATGTCTATTATAGAAAAATGAAAATGCGGAATGTTATTACATACGTCCTGCCATTGATGTTGAGAAATGTCGGACAAATATGATAGGGTTCTCCTAAGCTTTAACAAAACGCAAATGATGGTGTATGCCGAAAAAAAACTTGCTAAGCCTAGGGACCCAATCTTTATATATGCCTTGTTGTCTTCCATCAAAACAACCGAAGGACATGATGGTTCAAGTGGAAGGGCATGAGTTTTCAAAAGAAACAGTTACAACCCATAAGAAATGAAACTAACGGATAACAGTCTCCCACTTGGGTTGTAGTTGTAATATAAAAGTCATAAAACCTTCACTTAATTAAAGAAACCAAATACATGAATCATGGCGATAAGTCCTCTAAATGTGAGTATTATCTTCCATGTATCACGATGCATCTTTATTTCTTTTGCTACTGTAACTAAATGAATAAACTTGCATATTTATTCTAGGTCCATAATAGTTGTAATTCTCAAAAATAAAATGTGTACACTAGAATGAGAAAAAACAACTAATTAATAAGAGTTTCGTGACAGTACATACATAAATCACATAATCAAACCAAGTCCCATTCTAGCAACATGATCCTTAAAGCTCTTTGTTGGCATGCCTTTTGTTAAAAGATCAGCAATCATTAATTTAGTACGAATGTGTTGAATGATCACTTTATTCTCATTGACACATTCCCTAATGGCCAAATACCTAATGTCGATGTGTTTACTTTGACTACCACTCTTGTTGTTTTTGACCAAGAAAACTGCAGATGAATTGTCACAGTACATTCTTAATGGCTTAGAAATAGAATCTACAATTCTAAGTCTAGATATAAAACTATTCAACCATACACCATGTGATGTAGCCTCAAAATAAGAAACGAACTCAGCCTCCATGGTAGAAGTAGCAGTCAAAGTCTGCTTGAACTCCTCTAAGATATGGCTCCACTGGCACACATAAATACATATCCAGATGTTGATTTTCGTGAATCAACACAACCAGTAAAGTCTGAATCTGAGTAGCCAACTACTTTGAGATTTTCAGTTCGTCTAAACATAAGCATGTAATCTTTTGTTCCTTAAAGGTACCTCATCACCTTTTCGGCAGCTCTCCAGTGATCTATACCTAGGTTAATTTGATATCTTCCCAACATTCCAACAACAAATGCAATGTCAGGTCTTGTACAAACCTGAGCATACATTAGGCTCCCT
>JANSVA010431382.1:0-13439 GCA_025504915.1 Erythroxylum reticulatum | reverse complement strand
GAACCAGAACCAGAACCAGAACCAGATGGATATACTCCAACTCTGGTTGGTTACCCATTTTCAGTAAATGAAAAATTTTGCACGTGACTTCTTTTGGGTTAAGGGAAGGGGGAGAGCATAATTTTAGCGGTGCAAGTGTAAATTACTACAATTGAAAAAGAAACAAAAAGTAGAACATATTGGTTATATTAGTAGAGCAAAAAGAAACAAGGCACAGATTTGCAGATGAGGAGTATGTTCTAATCGTGATAAATGCATATTCAAAGAAGTATGACGTACGAGAATGCTATAGGAATTTATTTTGTATCCAAATGTCAATTATATAGTATCAACATATGTAGTACGTACATCAATTTAGTATCAACAAGAAGTTGGATAAGAAGGAAGATAATGTTGTTGTTGAAAATTTATCATTCAAATAAATTGTTTACGATGAATTCTCTATTAACTTATATGTGGAGGGTTGATTACAACAAGGATCACCCGATGAAGCATCACAGTAGTTAGAGAGCAACAAGAAAAGCGTGAAAGGCTTTAATTATGGGAGACAAAGATAATGATACCTTTTGAGTTTATATTTTCATAATTTTTTAATTGATGACATTTCAGTTTAGTGGCGACGAAAAGAAGAAGTTTTGAGACATGAGGAGGTGCTGATGACAGAGAATAGAGGTCCTAAGGCATAAAGAAATATCAATGACGGAAATATTAGAATAAGGAGGCCCCGATGACGGAGAAGTTAACTGAACAACTAGTCTTGAGGCCTGAAGAGAAGTTAGCAACAGATAAAAATGAAGATATTCTGAGGCATCTAAGGATGAGAAAGTCTTTAAGGCATCAGGAGGTGTCAGTGACAGAGAAAAGAAGTCAGCAACTAGTCCTGAGGGATGGGAAGATGCCAATGATAAGTTCAAAATAAAGAAGATGTTTTAAGGCACGAAGAGATATTGATAATCGGAAAAGATAAGGATACAATAATTAAGGAGAAGATAAAGAAGAAGAAGTTCAATGCAATGATATATATTGGAGAGTCCTTTATTAGATTTTAATTATAGTTTTAATGAAATTTGAAATCTAAGTTGAAATACAAGCATCAGAGGAGGGAGGATAGCTAGGAAGACATTGACGATGCATGTTCAAGAGAATAATAAAAAATGTGTCTAAAGGAAGAGGTGAGATTAGAAGTCTAACCAAATAATTATGTTTATGGAAATGAATTTGTACTTTGGAGGGTAAGCGTTGATGATGATACCATTTGAGGGATAACTTCTTTATGATGTAAAGTGGTTATTTATTAGGATAACATTAATATTGATGCACGCGTAGTTATAATTATTTAACAATAATATATTTTTAGTTATTCCAGTAGGTTTTTTAATTATTAATTCATTTGAAATGTTTTGTTTAATTTGACATGAAGCAACATCCTTCCAAGTTCTAAGCCTAACAATAACATAATGGGTCATACTGTATAAATTAATTAAAAAAAGTTTACATTTATAATATTCTAATTCTTATGGTGTGAATACCTAGCAGTTTGTTAGTAGATTTTCATTAATTTTTGGTACTTGAGAGTGTCGGGAGCTTGTTTGGGTCGATATATAATGGATTAAATATTTGTGGTGAGTAATCTAAACATCTGTAGTTGAAAAAGGAGGATAATAAATTTTGTGATAGAATTGAATTTGGTCTTGTTATGTTATTAAGTGGAAGTAAATCATGCAATGGCTAATCAAATACTTGTCTGATATTGATTTCTTTCATATTATTTTCAAGTAGGCAAGAAATAGTCATAAGGATTTGGATATCAACATTGATGTGTATAAGACTAATTGGGTCAGTGTATTGTGTTTGATTTGTACTTCCTTATAAAATTGTAATTTATGAAATAATAACTTAGATAATAATTTTATTTATATTTCCCATCTCTTACTTTAGAATAATCATTTGTTGCTTCATTTCAATTAAAGTAGGAAAAATTACAATATTCGACTTTAATCATACGAAGGATGCATTCAGAAGAAGTTGTGTTAGCCACAAGTGCGCTGCTACTTGTTGTTTATTCTATATATAATATAATATCCTATCGCAATATGGCTAGTGTAATGAAATATTGGCTTTGGTGCTATAGAAACATGCTTTTATAGTAGATAATGATATCATCAGATCCACAATGTGATGATAAATTCTTATAGTCCATATTTTCTATTTCTTATGCATGAAAATTTATAAGGAAGAAATCAAATAAGAATAACATTATATGTATATGTGTTTGAATGCAGAACTGGGTTATCCAATTACACATTATTATTGAGTTGAATTATAGAGATTGCATAATATGTTTTGTCATACTGATTTGACTTTAGTGAATACCTTGCTTACTTGTATGCGCACTTTCTCAAATTTCTCTAGTTTGGATATGAACCTTAGCAAAAGTCAGTTCTTTTTATCTCCTGATGTGGATCATTTGGCCACTCAGATGGAAACAATTTCGGGTCTTAAAAGAGTTAATCTCCTTATGAGATATCTAGGTGTACCTCTTTTAATAGGTAGATTGACTCGGAGAGATTCTATCCTGTTGTTGGGATAAAATTGATTCTAGAGTAAACAGATGGACCTATAAAGCTCTGCTTATGCTGGTAGACTTCAGTTAGTAATTTATGTCCTGTCTACATTTCAAGTCTATTGGTCCAGCCATTTTATACTTACCTCCTCCATCATTAAAGAGATAGAGACTAAACTTAGGAACTTCTTATGGTCTGGGAAGGTTGTGTATAAAACTCATGCAAAGGTTAAGTGGAATGACCTATATAGACCTAAAAAAGAGGGTTATCTGGGGATAAACATTTGTCTACTTAGAATAATGTCTTGTTAGGAAAAAGGATCTGAGTTCTTTTTAATGATAGTGAAGTTTTGTGGGTAAAGTGGGTTCATACCATAATTTTTAGAAGGAAAAACTTCTGGAGTGCTCAACTGACAAATAATAGTTCTTAAAGTTGGAGAAACTTATTCAGGTTAGGAATATTATTAGGAACCAATTCAGATTTAAGATAGGAAATGGTATTTCTACTTTCTTATGGCAGGACCCTTGGCATCCTAGAGCTATCCTAAAGGATCTCTGAACTCCTAGAGTCATCAATGGATCAGAAATTCCAATGAATGCAAAAGTAGCTGATGTTATCATAAACAATGTATGGTGTTGGCAACGTGCCACAATTGAGATCATTCGTATGCTAGAGGCATTAATGTATAAACCCGATTGGTCCAAACCTGATAAACTAGAATGGATTGCAAGCCCCACAAAAACTTACACAAATGATTCAACATACATTTTGATGAGACCTCCTCATCCAAGAGTACCTTGGCATAAATTAGTGTGGCATAAAGATACCAACCCAAGGTACGTCTTTATCTTATGGTTAGCCTTCCTAAAAAAACTTCAAATAAGGGATTAACTCCTTTATACTTATGTTCCTAAGTATTACTCCTTATGTTCCTTAGATAATGAGTCTACTAACCACCTCTTCTTTGAATATTCCTTTTCAAAATTAGTGTGGTTACATTGCCTCAGCCACTTTAAGATAAACATCCCAAACCTGCTAAACCTTTAATCCATTCTACAGTGGTTTAACCATCCTAAAAAATTCAGTAACATTGACTTCAACACCTTTATCATCCTTTTATCTGTTATTGTGTATAACTTATGGTTCGAGAGAAACCTCAAAACCTTCAAAAACACAGTCATGGAAGTGGGAAACATTAACACTAAAATGATCATACAAATAAGGGAACAACTCATCTCACACACTAAGATCAAGTAAATTGTAGTTTCTGCCTTGTTTTCTTCTAAAGTTTGTTTTGTAGGCTTTGTTGGTTGGTTCGGGAAAGCATAATTCCAATTCCCTTATTGGAAATCTATATCAATATTGATGCTAGACACTATCTAAAAGGACAATAATTTTCCATATAAAGAGATGTTTTAAATGAAGGAGCTCAACTAAATGGCTCTATTAAGTCACACTGGTATCCTTAGTGAATGCGATTTTCTAAAAGTCCAGTGAGCATATATGCAAGGAATGGGTAAGATCACCCCCCCATGAGTCTACTAACCACCTCCTCCTTGAATGTTCCTTTTCAAAATCAGCGTGGTTACACTACCTCATCCACTTTCAGATAAACATCCCAAACTCACTAAACCTTCAATCCATTAAAAATTGGTTTAACCAACCTCAAATCTTCAATAAAATTGACCTCATCACCTTTATCATCTTTTTATCTATTATTGTGTATAACTTATGGTTCGAGAGAAACCTCAAAACCTTCAAAAGCACAGTCACGGAAGTGGGGAACATTAATACTAAAGTGATCTTCCAAGTAAGGGAACAACTCGACTCAAACACTGAGAGAAAGTAAATTATGGTTTCTGCCTTGTTTTCTTTTAAAGTTTGTTTTGCAGGCTTTGTTGGTTGGTTCAGGAAAGTGTAATTCCAATTCCCTTATTGGCAATCTATATCAATGGTGATCTTAGATACCATCTAAAAGGACAATTATGTTTTAGACAAAGAGATGTCATAAATGAAGGAGTTCAAGGGAATGAGTCTATCAAGTAACATTGGCATCCTTCATGAATGTGATTCTAAAGGAATCCAGTGAGCATATATACAAGTAAAATTAACCTCAACACCTTTATCATCCTTTTATCTATTATTGTGTATAACTTATGGTTTGAGAGAAACCTCAGAACATTTAAAAACACAGTCATGGAAGTAGGGAAGATTAACACTGAAGTGATCTTCTAAGTAAGGGAACAACTCGGCTCAAACACTGAGAGAAGGCAAATTGTGCTTTCTGGCTTGTTTTCTTCTAAAGTTTGTTTTGCAGGCTTTGCTGGTTGGCTCGGGAAAGCAAAATTCTAATTCCCTCATTGGCAATCTTTATCAATAATCCTAGACACCATCTAAAAGGACAATTATTTTCTAGATAAGGATATGTCTTAAATGAAGGAGCTTAAGTGACTGGGTGTATAAAGTAACATTGGTATCCTTGGTGAATGCAATTCTATAGGAGTCCAATGAGCATATATGCAAGGAATGGGTAATATTACCCACCCCCCACAAATCTACCAACCAGCTCTTCTTTGAAACCATCTTGGAAATCTTATCATTGGTAATCCTAGACATCATCTAAAGGGACAATTATTTTCTAAACAAAGAGATGTCTTAAATGAAGGAGCTCAAGCTAATAGGTCTATCAAGTAACATTGGTATCCTTAGTGAATGTGATTCCGTAGAATATAGCGAGCATATATGCAAGGAATGGATAAGATTACCATACCCCCTCCTATAATGAGTCTACGAACTACTTCTTCTTTGAATGTTCCTTTTCAAAATCAATGTGTTTACACTACCTTAGCCACTTTCAGATAGACATCCTAAACCTGCTAAACCTTTAATCCATTATAAATTGGGTTAACCAACCTCAAAACTTCAGTAACAGTGACCTCAACACCTTTATCATCCTTTTATCTGTTATTTTGTATAACTTATAACTCGAGACAAACCTCAAAACCTTCAAAAACACAGTCTTGGAAGTCGGAAACATAAAAACTAAAGTGATCTTTCAAGTAAGGGAACAAGTGGGCTCAAAAATTGAGAGAAGTTAAATTGTGGTTTCTGGCTTGTTTTCTTGTAAAGTTTGTTCTGCAGGCGTTACTAGTTAGTTCAGGAAAGCATAATTCCAATTCCCTCATTGGAATTCTATATCAATGGTGATCCTAGACAACATCTAAAAGGACAATTATTTTCCAAATAAAGGGATGTCTTAAATGAAGGAGCTCAAGTGATTGGGTATATCAAGTAACATTGGTATCTTTGCTGAAAGTAATTCTATAGGAGTCCAGTGGGCATATATGCAAGGAAGGGGTAAGATTACCCCCCCACCCCCCAATGAGTGTACCAACCACCTATTCTTTGAATGTTCCTTTTCAAAATCAGTGTGGTCACACTGCCTCTACCACTTTCATATAAAAATACCAAACCTGCAAAACCTCAATCTATACTCAATTTCTTCAACCAACCTCAAACCTTTAGTAACATTGACATCAACATCTTTATCATCCTTTTATCTGTTATTGTATATAACTTATAGTTCGAGACAAACCTCAGAACTTTCAAATACACAACTATGGAAGTGGGGAACATTAACACTAAAGTGATCTTCTAAGTAAGGGAACAACTCCACTTAAACACTGAGAGAAGGTAAATTGTGGTTTCTAGCTTGTTTTCTTCTAAAATTTGTTTCACAGGCTTTGCTAGTTGGATCAGGAAAGGATAATTCCAATTCCCTCATTGGCAATCTATATCAATGGTGATCTGAGACACCATCTAAATTGACAATTATCTTCTAGATAAAGAGATGTCTTAAATGAAGGTGCTCAAGTGACTGGGTCTATCAAGTAACATTGGTATCGTTGGTGAATGCTATTCTATAGAGTCAGTGACGATTTATACAAGGAATGTGTAAGATTACCCATCCCCCCATGAGTCTACCAACCAGCTCTTCTTTGAATGTTCCTTTTCAAAATCAGTGTGGGTACACTGCTTGAGCCACTTCTAGATAAACATCCCAAACATGCTAAACCATCAATCCATTCTAAATTGGTTCAGCCAAGCTTAAAACTTCAGAAACATTGACCTCAACACCTTTATCATCTATTTATCTATTATTGTGTTAAACTTATGGTTCGAGAGAAACCTCAGAGATTTCAAAAATACAGTCAAGGAAGTGTGGAACATTAACACTAAAATTATCTTGCATGTAAGGGAACAACTTGGATCAAACACTGAGAGGATGTAAATTGTGGTTTCTATTTTGATTTCTTCTAAAGTTTGCTTTGCAGGTTTTGTTGTTTGGTTCAGGAAAGTATAATTCTAATTCTCGTATTGGCAATCTTATAAATGGTGATCCTAGACACCATCTAAAAAGAGAACTATTTTCCAAACAAAGAGATGTTTTACATTAAGGAGCTCAAGTAAATGGGTCTATCAAGTAACGTTGTCATCCTTGGTGAATGCAATTCTATAGTACTCCAATTAGCATATATGCAAGGCAAGGGTAAGATTACCCCCCGTCCCCCAATGAGTCTACCAACTACCTTTTCTTTGAAGGTTCCTTTTCAAAATCAGTATGGTTACACTACCTCAACCACTTTTAGATAAACATCTCAAACCTGTTAAACCTTCAATCCATTCTAAATTGGTTCAACTAACCTCAAAAATTTAGTAACACTGACCTTAACACCTTTCTTATCCTTTTTTCTGTTATTGTGTATAACTTATGGCTTAAGAAAAAAGTCAAATCCTTCAAAAACACTGCCATGGAAGTAGGTAATATTAACACTAAAGTGATCTTCCAAGTAAGGGAACAACTCGGCTCAAACTCTGAGATAAGGTAAATTGTGGTTTCTGGCTTTTTTTCTTCTAAAGTTTGTTGTGCAAGCTTTGCTGGTGGGTTCGGGAAAGCATAATTCCAATTCCCTCATTGGTAATCTATATCAATGGTGATCCTATAAACCATCTAAAAGGAAAATTATTTTCTAGATAAAAAGATGTCCTAAATGAGGGAGTTCAAATGACCGGGTCTATCAAGTAACATTGATATCCTTGGTGAATGCAATTCTATTAGAGTCCACTAAGCATATATGCAAGGAATGGGTAAGATTACCAACCCCCCATGAGTCTACCAACCACCTCTTCTTTGAATGTTCCTTTTCAAAATCTGTGTGGTTACACTGCCTCATCCACTTTCAGATAAACATCCCAAACCTGTTAAGCCTAAATCCATTCTAAATTGGTTAAACAAACCTCAAAACTTTAGCAACATTAACCTCAATGCCTTTATCATCCTTTTATCTGTTATTGTGTACAACTTATGGTTCAAAAGAAACCTTAGAACCCTCAAAATCACAGTCATAGAAGTGGGGAACATTATTCTCCAGACAAAGAGATGTCTTAAATGAAGTAACTCAAGTGAATGGGTTTATCCAGTAATATTGGTATGCTTGTTTAATGTGATTCTGTAGGAGTCCAGTGAGCATATATGCATGGGATGGGTAATATTACCCCACCTATGAGTCTGTCAACCACCTCTTCTTTAAATTTTCCTTTTGAAAATTAGTGTGGTCACACTGTCTCAACCACTTTTAGATAAACATCCCAAACCTGTTAAACCTTCAATTCATTCTAAATTTGTTCAACCAACTTCAAAACTTTAGCAACATTGACCCAACACCTTTATCATCCTTTTATCTATTATTGTGTATAACTTATAGTTCGAGATAAACATTAAAACCTTCAAAAACACAATCATGGAAGTGGGAAACATTAACACTAAAGTGATCTTCCATGTAAGGGAACATTTCGGCTCAAACACTGAGAGAAGGTAAATTATGGTATTTGGCTTGTTTTCTTCTAAAGGTTGTTTTGCAGGCTTTGCTAGTTAGTTCGGAAAAGCCTAATCCCAATTCCCTCATTACCAATCTGTATCAATGGTAATCCTAGACACGATCTAAAAGGACAATTATTTTTCAAATAAAGAGATGTCTTAAATGAAGGAACTCAAGTGACTGGGTGGTCTATTAAGTAACAGTGGTATCCTTAGTGAATGCAATACTATAGAGTCTAGTGACCATTTATGCAAGGAATGGGCAAGATTACCCACCCCTATGAGTCTACCAACCACCTCTTCTTTGAATGTTCATTTTCAAAATCAGTGTGGGTACATTGCCTCAGCTACTTTCAGATAAACATCCCAAACATATTAAACCTTCAATCCATTCTAAATTGGTTCAACCAACCTCAAAACTTGAGTAACATTAACCTCAACACCTTTATCAACCTTTTATCTGCTATTGTGTATAACTTATTGGTTCGAGAGAAACATCAAAACCTTCAAAAACACAGTTATGTAAGTGGGGAATATTAACACGCAAGTGATCTTCCAAGCAAGGGAATAACTCAGCTCAAGTACTGAGAGAAGGTAAATTGTGGTTTCAGATTTATTTTATTCTAAAGTTTGTTTTGCAGGCTTTGCTGGTTAGTTCGGGAAAGCATAATTCCAATTCCCTCATTGGCAATCTATGTCAATGGTGATCCTAGACACCATATGAAAGGACAATTATTTTCTAGATAAAGAGATGTCTTTAATGAAGAAGCTCAAGTGACTGGGTCTATCAAGTAACATTGGTATCTTTGGTGAATGTAATTCTATAGGAGTCCAGTGAGCATATATGCAAGGAATGGGTAAGATTGCCTCCCCCCCAATGAGTCTACCAACCACTTGTACTTTGAATGTTCCATTTATAAATTAGTATGGTTACACTGCGTCAGCCACTTTCAGATAAGCATCCCTAACTTGTTAACCCTTCAATCCATTCTAAATTGGTTAAACCAACCTAAAAACTTTAGTAACATTGAACTCAAAACCTTTATCATCCTTTTCTATGTTATTGTGTATAACTTATGGCTCGATAAAAACCTCAAAACCTTCAGAAACACCTTCTTGGAAGTAGGGAACATTAACAATGATGTGATCTTCCAGGTAAGGGAATAACGCTGCTCAAACACTAAGAGAAGGTAAATTTTGGTTTCTAGCTTGTTTTCTTTTAAAGTTTGTTCTGCAGGATTTGCTGGTTAGCTCAGGAAAGCATAATTCCAATTCCCACTTTGGCAATCTATATCAGTGGTGATCCTAGACACCATCTAAAAGGACAATGATTTTCCAGACAAAGAGATGTCTTAAATGAAGGAGTCCTTAGTGAATGCTATCCTATAGGAGTACAGTGAGCTAATATGCAAGGAATGGGTAAGATTCCTCCCCCCCCTTGAGTTTACCAACCACCTCTTCTTTGAATGTTCCTTTTCAAAATCAATGTGGTTACACTACCTCAACCACTGTCAGATAAACATCCCAAACCTTCTAAACCTTCAATCCATTCTAAATTGGTTCAACCATCCTTAAAAATTTAGTAACATTGACCTCAACACCTTTATCATCCTTTTATCTTCTATTGTGTATAACTTATGGTTCGAGAGAAACCTTAGAACCTTCAAAAACACAGTCATGTAAGTGGGAAACATTAATAGTAAAGCGATCTTCCAGGTAAGGGAATAACTCGGCTCAAACGCTGAGAGAAATTAAATTGTGGTTTTTGTCTTGTTTTCTTCTAAAGTTTGTTTTTTGAGCTTTGTTGGTTGGTTCGGGAAAGCATAATTCCAATTCCCTAATTGGAAATCTATATCAATGGTGATCCTAGACACCATCTAAAAGGACAATTGTTTTCCAAACAAAGAGATGTCTTTAATGAAGGAGCTCAAGGGGATGGGTCTATCAAGTAACATTGGTATCCTTGGTGAATGTGATTCTATATGAATTCAGTGAGTATATATGCAAGGAATGGTTAAGATTACCCCCCATGAGGCTACCAACCACTTCTACTTTTAATGTTCCTTTTCAAAATCAGCGTGGTTATAATGCTTAGCCACTTTCGGATAAACATTCCAAAGCTGCTAAACCTTCAATCCATTCTAAATTTGTTTAACCAACCTTAAAACTTTAGAAACTTTGACCTCATCACCTTTATCATCCTTTTATCTATTATAGTTTATAACTTATGGTTCGAAAGAAACCTCAGAACCTTCAAAAACACAGTGATGGAAGTAGAGAACGTTAACACTAAAGTGATCTTCCAAGTAAGGGAACAACTCGGCTCAAAATCTGAGATAAGGTAAATTGTGATTTTTGACTTGTTTTCTTTTAAAATTTATATTACTGGCTTTGCTGGTTAAAACGGGAAAGTATAATTCTGATTTACTCTTCGGCAATCTATATCAATGGTGATCCTCGACACCATCTAAAAGGATAATTATTTTTCTGAAAAAGAGATGTCTTAAAATTAAAGAGCTCAAGTGAATGGGTCTGTCAAGTAACATTGGTATCCTTGGTGAATGTGATTCCATAGGAGTCCAACGAGTATATATGTATTGAATCGGTAAGATTACCCCCCTCTCAGAATGAGTCTGCCAACCACCTCTTCTTTGAATGTTACTTTTCAAAATCATTGTGGTTACACTACCTTAATCACTTTCAGATAAACATCCCAAACCTGTTAAACTTTCAATCCATTCTAAGTAGGTTCAACCATCCTCAAAACTTCAGTAACTTTGACCTTAACACCTTTATCAATCCTTTTATCTATTATTGTGTATAACTTATGGCTTGAGGGAAACCTCAGAAGCTTCAAAAACACAGTCTTGGAAGAAGAGAACCTTAACACTAAGGTGACCTTTGATGTAAGGGAACAATTCGGCTCAAACAATAACAGAAGGTAAATTGTGGTTTCTCGATTGTTTTCTTTCAAAATTTGTTTTGCAGGCTTTATTGGTTGGTTCGAGAAAGCATAATTCCAATTACCTCATTGGCAATCTATATTAATGGTGATCCTAGACACCATCTGAAAGGAAAATTATTTTCCAGACAAGGAGATGCCTTAAATGAAGGAGCTCAAGTGAATGGGTCTATCAAGTAACATTGATATCCTTGGTGAATGCAATTCTATAGGTGTCCAGTGAGCATATATACAAGGAATGCACAAAATTCCCGCCCCCCTATGAGTCTACCAACCACCTCTTCTTTGAACGTTCCTTTTCAAAATAAGTGTGGTTACACTGCCTTAGCCACTTTTAGATAAACATCCCAGACCTGTTAAACCTTTAATCCATTCTAAATTGGTTTAACCAACCTTAAAACTTTAGTAACATTGACCTCAACAACTTTATCATCCTTTTATCTATTATTGGGTATAACTTATGGTTCAAGAGAAACCTCAAAACCTTTAAAAACACATTCATGTAAGTGTGGAACATTAACACTAAGGTTTTCTTCTAAGTAAGGGAACAACTCGACTCAAACATTGAGAGAAGGAAAATTGTGGTTTCTGACTTGTTTTCTTCTAAAGTTTGCTTTGCAAGCTTTGCTCGTTAGTTCTGGAAGGCATAATTCCAATTCCCTCATTAGCAATCTATATCAATGTTGATCTTAGACACCATCTAAAAGGACAATTATTTTCAAGATAAAGAGATGTGTTAAATGAAGGAGCTCAAGTGAATGGGTCTATTAAGTAACATTGGTAACCTTGGTGAATGCGATTTTATAAGAGTCCAGTGAGCATATATTCAAGGAATGGGTAAGATTACCCTCTCCCCCTATAAGTCCACTAACCACCACTTCTTTGAATGTTCCTTTTCAAAATTAGTGTGGTTACACTGCCTCAACCACTTTCAGATAAACATCCTAAACCCGTTAAACCTTCCATCCATTATAAATTGGTTTAACCAACCTCAAAACTTCAGTAAAAGTGACCTCAGCACCTTTATCATCCATTTATCTATTATTGTGTATAACTTATGGTTCGAGAGAAACCTCAGAACCTTAAAAATCAGTCATGGAAATGGGGAAAATTAACATTAAAGTGATCTTCCAAGCAAGGGAACAATTCAGCTCAAACACTGAGAGAAAGTAAATTGTTGTTTTCATCTTGTTTTCTTCTAAAGTTTGTTTTGCAAGCATTGCTGGTTGGTTTAGGAAAGCATAATTCCAACTCCCACTTTGGCAATCTATATCAATGGTGATCCTAGACACAATCTAAAAGGATAATGATTTTCCAAACAAAGAGATGTCTTAAATGGAAGAGTTCAAGTGAATGGGTCTATCAAGTAACACTGGTATCCTTAGTAAATGCGATTCTATAGGAGTCCAGTGAGTATATATGTAAGTAACATTAACCTCAACAGCTTTATCCTCCATTTATCTATTATTGTGTATAATTTATTGTTCGAGAGAAACCTCAGAACCTTTAAAAACACAGTCATTGAAGTGGGTAACATTAACACTGAAGTGATCTTCTAAGTAAGGGAACAACTCGACTCAAACACTGACAGAAGGTAAATTGTGGTTTCTGGCTTGTTTTCTTCTAAAGTTTGTTTTGCAAGCTTTGCTGGTTGGTTTGGGAAAGCACAATTCTAATTGCCACTTTGGCAATCTATATTAATGGTGATCCTAGACACCATCTAGATGGAAAATTATTTTCCAGATAAAGAGATGTCTTAAATGGAGTTCAAGTGATTGGGTTTATCAAGTAACATTGGTATCCTTTGTGAATGCAATTCTATAGGAGTCTAGTGAGCATATATACATGGAATGGGTAAGATTACCCACCCCCCATGAGTCTACCAATAACCTCTTCTTTGAATGTTCTTTTTCAAAATCAATGTGTTTACACTGCCTTAGCCACTTTCAAATAAACATCCCTAATCGGCTAAACCTTCAATCCACTCTAAATTGGTTCAACCAACCTTAGAAATTCAGTAACTTTGATCTCAACA
>JANSVA010431367.1:0-19044 GCA_025504915.1 Erythroxylum reticulatum | reverse complement strand
CGTAATTTTTGTGACAAGAAATTTTGTTGTCACTTATTCATCAACTTTTTATTACAAAGGTTATTGTCAATATAAATGTAACAAATTAATGATAACTATTTCTTGTTATAATAACATAATAAAATTAACCACTCTAATGATTAATTTTATTATTATTGTACGAATTTTAAGGATTAGAAACCTACTTGTCACGACTTTTTTAATATTATTATTTGCAAACAAATTTAAATATTTTCTTATAAAATATTCAAACTATATATATTGATAATCCAAAGAAATATTTTACATATCAATAGATATTTGCTAAGCATAACATTGAAAATTTCATCAAAATAAATAAATGTTTAAATATAATGAAAATCTTGTTCCAAAATGTTAAGCAAAAATCTTAAGCTATTCAAAATTTAAACACAAAGTTCTTGCTAATGCTCAATCATTGTCATCGTCACCTTCCTCATTTTCACTTACTAAATATATTTATAACCACTATGGCAATGTTACCGAGCCATACTTAACTATGCACATACAAACATCGAGCCCTAAGTGCCAAACAACTTAGAAACATTGATAAGTTTGACAATCTCTTTCAAACATGATTCAACTATCTCATCTAAATTGTCTTCTTGCTTTGCATTCATAGATGTTGGCATATTTTTGTTCCCTAATAAAGCCTTATGATATTCGTATTGAACTATAATATCATACATCTTGATTTCCCGTAGACTAAAGTTAGAATTATGATCAAATTTCTTAATCTTGAATTTGGTTACCATCATAAACTAACTATTTCTAGCTTTAATATCCATTTGTTATAAATCAATATAATTAAAATAATAAGACAAACACGAAGACATTTTTTTTTGGAAAATAACAGGAAAAAAACTTGAACACAAAATTTGCATTGTTTGACCTTAAACCTATGTCCACATCCAAAGGAGAAAGCATAAAATTTAGTAAAAAGAAAATACAATAATTATAAGTAGAAATATCTCTCAATCTTAAAACTTAAAAACACTTAAAAATCATAATTTTCAAGACATTTACAAATATAACTAATAAAATACACTAAAATATTGTGTATTATTTGGTATCTCTAATTCTTGCAAAATTAGTTTCATGTATATCATAGACTTGGGGTATGTTTGGTTGATGGTTTGTTAATGGAATAAAATATAATGTAATATTATTCCATCATTTGAGAGGAGGGTTTATAATGGAATGGAATGGACTGAGATGGAAGAGGAGGGTTTTATATTATATCTCATTCCATCCTAAACAATAAAAATGAAAAACCTCCAATTTGGGGGGTTTAAGATGGAATGTAAAATTATACACTATATTACATTATAAATGCTTCATCCAAACAACATTTTACTATATTACATTATAAACCCTTCCATCCCTCCCAAATAACAATTTTATAATATTACATCTAATTACATTCCATTTCATTATAAACCATTCCATTCTATTATATTTCATTCCATTCCATTAAAAACTTTATTTCCAACCAAACATGGCCTTAATGCCTTAAGTAGGTGAAAAGATACATTAATAGCCTTAAGTAAGGATCCATTGCTAGGGTTCTACATGTCATTAACAGGTTAAGTTCATGCCTAAAGCTGGAAGACCTCCCTTTAGGTATATGATACATCGTCTCTTTATTTCTTTCCTATTTTCTAAGCCTAATCACTATGTAATCATACACTTTCTTAGAAATTTGTATTTAGTCTCTTCGTATCTTTATCACCACTGTGATCTGTACAGTATATTTGGATCTGCTTTAGTGTTTGTTTCTCAAGAAAACATTGTCTTTAGTCTCGACCTCCTTGTTTCCATGGTAACTAATCACTAAACTTCTACTTTACCCTATCGTGACTTTTTTTTAATTGATGCACTTCAAGTCAAAGTTAAAAAAGGATATGTCTCTTGATGATTGCACTGAGCTACAAAGTATCAGTTCATTTCCAAAGACACTGGTAGGCTCTCTTTTCAAATGTTGCTTTCTTCTGATATTGCACTTTGTTTGTAGTTAGTGTTAGAGAAGTGCTCTAAATCACCTTTAGCACTTAGTATACAAATCATTTTATAATTAATAAAGGCATTTTTTCATTTTTTCGATGTTTATACATTAATGGATTTGATGTTGATCTTAAATTGATTTAATGAAGTCCTTGATGCAAAACATAACATGGAGAAAATCATGATGAGATGATGATAATGAGATTCCTATCATGTATAATTATGTTAGTATCTAAACTTTCCCTCGTCATAGGATTAATAAGATGGGATATCATTAATTCGGATAGACTAGCATATATTATACTCCTTGATTGGATCAAGCAGTAGATCTCATAAGTTATAGACATGAGTTGTTTAGAGTTAACATGTGGATGCTTACTAAGGGTAGCAAGTATATTGGATTGACCTACTATAATACAATCATATAGATATTTTATTCTAGTGTCAATGATGGTCTCATCATAGCAATGGTGCAAGTAACCTTTGACTTGTGGTGCTCAAAGATATCTCAAATACTGATCCTATGCTTTGACTCCATTCATTAGTGCCTTTAAGGGGTTACTCATATGGTGGTGATTGGGTACAAATTGAGGTATTCGGAGGTAATTGAGTAGTCAATGAAGGATTCACCACTCTCGATAAAAGTAGATGATACCCACAACCTCTTGTCAGGGTCATTACTTGAGAGTCTCTAGCCAGAACAAATATGTGACATGAAGAGAGTCTTTAATGATACATAGAGTAATGATATCCTTAGGACAAGAGTTAATATCACTTGGACTAGATGTGACGTAGTCAGTCTAGTGGGAGTTGACACTTTGACCATACTCTAAACCAAGTGGGGTACATATGGTGAAATCGTACTCAAACCACTGACTTTTTAGTTAATTGGAGGTTATGACATGTTTTTAGAAACCGCTCTTGACTTACTTGAACTAAGTGTTAATTCAAGTGGCCAACATAACCGGGAACCCAATGAGTCACACACATAGGAGATCTTAAGAATGAGTAAAATGGTTTTGAATGGTGATTTAAGATATGAGAGAGTGTTTCGGGATCGCGATGTGATCGTGGTAAAAAGCATTGCATGGAATGGATTAGAAACAAGTGTTGTTGGCTTCTAATTTGGTCATTAACTTCCAAAAAATTCTATTAATGCGTGCTATTCATAGTTATTAACTTCCCAAAACTTCGATTAATGCATGTTATTCATGGTCATTAACTTCACAAAACTTCCATTAATACATGTTATTCATGACTATTAAATTCCCATAACTCTCCATTAGTGATAGGGGTTATGGAAGGCCAAATGATGCAGAAAATATAGATGATTTTTGTGCATGTTGTGTAAGACACAAGTGAAAGAAAGGTTCTTTCTTATATACACACTTTTTTTCTCTTTAACTCTCACAAGAGTTCTTGTCTTTGCTAGCGCAAAGAAATAACTCTAGCTATCTCCTAATGAGGTTTCATCCTTCTATCTTCATGTGGACTTGCATTAGAGATGGTCTACGCTAAGCGTTGTGGGTTATGACAACCCAATGCAAAGAAGATTAAAGAACGAAGGAGATCATCGACAAGGTATGTAAACATATTACATTTCATGTTTTTGTTTTCTATATCTATATGTATGAGTAGAACTAGTTTTTGAGGTTCTGTTTTATTTTTCGCTGCATATATTTGATATATATTATGTATGAGATGCATGATCGGAACCTTACAGTGATATCAGAGCCATCTTATGCCTTGTTAGATGTAGAAATGTGAAAATTGTTTTCATGGTTGTGACAACTTAGAGTCCTGTAATGTTTTGTTCGAAATTAATTATAGAAAATGATTTTCAAGATTTCCTTTCACCAATATTTTCATAATATGTATATGAATTATTAAATGTGATTTAAAATATTTAATTTTGGTTTTATAACTGGGCATGTGATGTCTATTGGGCATGTAATGTCTATTGACTAAACTGATGAGGTTACACATGAATTTCATGGAATTTGATTTTGGAAAAATTATGTGAACATATTTAGGATGATTTTATGCCTCTTTAATTTTTTTAGAATTATTTAAAATATTTTAATAATTTTATCAAACAATTTTCAGAACTAGACAGTTTTCTAGAAATTGTAGGATCTGCTTTGTTTGATGTTTTTATATGTTTATATTTCGGTTCTAGAACCATAAAAATATTTTTATGTGATAAAAATGTGTTAATTTTATGTTTAATTGATGCCTAAATTAATTTTCTCGAAATTTGGTTTCCAAAAATTTTTTAGAAGATATATTTGTCATTTTTGGTGTCTTATCGGTGTTTCAGTGGTCATAATAACTTTGGGTGATTCCTAAAATTTTTTGATCATCCTGAAACAACTTAGAGATGGTTGTAAAAATGATTTTATGTTCTGGAAATTTTGGAAAATTATAGAAATTAAAATTTGAATTAATTTTACTAGAGCAATAGATTTTCTAGCAAGACTAGAAAAATTGGCATGTGTGGCAAAATTGAAGATGTTTAATTTTGGACATCGAATAATTATTTTAAGGTAAATTAATTATGAATTAGTTTTTGGAATTAGTCATTCATTTTAATTAGATTAATATTAATTCCAAATAAAATAACATGCAATAGTAATTTTAGCCAAGTTAGTAAAAGGAAGATAGTAAATCTAAGTGTTGGATTAGGCTTAGATCCAAGTGTTGGATTGAGCCTTTCATATTAGGATCCATAAGATATCCTAACCAAAATGATGTGTTTACATATATGCATTAGAGAATGCATGGTTAGGAGAATGTGTGGACTTGCATGATGGATGTTTATGGGCTTAGGCCAAATTTGATTGGGTAGTCCATATAGTGTCATGTAGTTATAGTAACTATATGTGTATATATATATATATATATATACGAGTTATATGTATAAGACCATCTAAGTTAGATGAGACCTTAGTCAAACCCCTCACTTAGGATATTAAAACTAATGCATTTCCTTTAATATGGCAAGAACTAGAGTCCTTTCAAATTTAGGGTTGTTGGCCAAACCCAAGCCCGCTTTACAGAGATACGTTCTAACCATAGAAATAGGATTTTCGGATTAATGGGTCGGTTTTAACTAAAAGCGTTGGTTTATTAGATGTATACATTAGATGTATACATCAACATGGATAGAGGCGAAGTTGGGTATTATACAGCAGATGTACACGTGTCAAGAGTTGATAGCCCAATGAGTGTGCACACATCAATAATTGATAGCAGTAGATTCGATAGTTACATTGGAGATTCAATTGGTATGATCGATATCTATCGGTTGAACTAAAGTGGCTTGATAGGCAAACCCAAGGTCATTTCTAGGAATATTGGATATTGACCCATTAGGAGAATTTCTCTATGAGTTTTCTCATATTTATATTAAGGGTTATGAATTTGTGAAAATAGTGGGAGTCATAATGCATGTTATTAAAGTCCTTATAGATATACATTAAGTACGTTCTAATTTTGTCTCTTGGACGAAAGGTTGCTATTTCCCGAGTCAACACCATGAGTACTAGTGTGAATCTAAGATCATTTACGGAAGCTAACAAGTTAATTGGACCAAACTTCCTTAACTAGCTCAGGAACTTGAGAATAGTTCTTAAGTCCAAGAAGCTTAGTTATGTCTTAAAAGAACCACTTCTCGATCCCCTTACTGCTGATGCTTCTGATGATGATCGGAGGGCATATAGGAAGCATCTCGATAATAGTGAGATGGCTAGTTGTATTATACTAACCACTATGTCACCGGAGCCGCAAAAGTAACACAAGACTATGGAAGTTCATACCATAGTCTATCATCTTAGGGGGCTCTTTAATGAGTAAGCAAGGTTTAAAAGGTTCAAGAGTTCGTGATTGCTCTTCTGTTCCAAGATGGTTAAAGGGACATCTCTAGTGCGGTATGCACTAAAGATGAATGGCTACATCGAGCAGTTAGCCTCCTTAGGTTTCGTTTTGGATCATGAATTAAGTACTGACTTAATTCTAATAGGTTTAATCGATAATTACTCACAATTTGTTCTTAACTATCGGATGAACAACATATCCAGCACAATTCTCGAGCTAGTCAACATGCTCAAGGCAGTTGAGCCATCTTTCAGGAAGGACAAGGTTGTGATGCTGGTGGACTCTTCTGGTTCGAAGAAAAAGAGCCAAAAGAAGAAGAAGTCCATAGGGCCTAAAGAAGGTGTCAAGAAAGCAAAGAAGACCGCCTTAAAAGGAACTTCTTTTCATTGTGGAAATGATGGCCACTAGAAGAGAAACTGTAAGGCCTATCTAGATTCTTTGAAGTAGAAGAAGGCATCTAATGACTTTTAAACCTAATACATATTGATGTATGTGGTACGATGTCCATACATGCCAAAAGTGGTTTCGTACACTTCATTACCTTTATCGATGACCATTCTTGATATGGGCATATGTATCTTAAGAGATACAAGTCTGAAGCCTTTGAAAGGTTCAAAGAATTTTGAAATGAAGTTAAGAAACAACTTGGGAGAAGTATTAAATCACTTTGATCGGATCTAGGAAGTGAATACTTAGACCAAGAGTTTTTGGATTATCTTAGGAGTAATGGAATATTGTCTCAGTGGACTCCACCTTACACACCACAACACAATGGTGTGGCTAAGAGGAGAACCCGAACCTTATTAGATATGGTGAGGTCTACGATGGGTTTAATGAATTTACCAAAATCTTTTTGGGGGTATGCACTTGAAACTTTTGATTATGTATTAAACAGAGTCCCATCCAAGTCAGTTGATGTTACTTCATATGAGATATGGACTAATAAGAAATCCTATTTTTCTCATATCAAAGTTTGGGGTTATCCTACCTATATGAAGCGGATTCAGTCAGATAAGATTGAAGTTAAATCTAAAAAGTGTCTGTTTATAGAATATCCTAAGGAAACTATAGGATATTAGTTCTACCATATTTCAAAACATGTCTTTTTAAAGAAAGAGTTTCTTCTAAGAGAACATAGTAGGAGTAAAATTGAACTTATTGAAGTTCAAGATCCTTAAACAGACACAAATCAACTGCCTAGACCCGAGACTATTGTTCATGAAGATGAAACAATAGTTCAATATTCTAACACACAAAAAGTTTGTAGGTAAGGTAGGATATGTCATGCTCACGAGAGATACGGATTTCTCATAAGTGAACATAACAACATATTGCTCATAGATGATGATGATGAGCCTAATACCTATGAGAGTTTTTGAAGAGTTTAAAATATAACAAATGGATTCAAGCTATAAAATCCGAAATGGATTCTATAAATGAAAACCAAATATGGACTTTGATTGACCCACCGAAAGGGATAAAACCCATAGGGTGCAAATTATAGAGGGTAATGTAGTTATCCATAAAGCTAGGCGTGTAGGCAAAGGTTATTGTCAAAAGCAAGGTGTTGACTATAATGAAACATTTAGCCCATAAGCTATACTTAAATCCATTAGAATACTCCTAGCCATTGTTGCTCATTATGATTATGAGATATGACAAATGGATGTGAAGATATATTTACTAAATGGAAACCTAACTAAGGATGTGTATATGACATAACCTAACGGTTTCATATCTATGAATGGAGAAAAGATTTTTAAGCTTCAAAAATCCATTTATGGATTGAAACAAGCATCTAGGAGTTAGAACATCTAATTTGATGAAACAATCAAAAGGTTTGGTTTTTCACAAAATCTGGATGAGTCCTGTGTGTATAAGAAGGTTAGTGGGAGTGCAATCGTATTCCTTGTACTATATGTAGATGGCATATTGCTAATAGAAAATGATGACTCAGCTTTGTAATCAGTCAAAATTTAGTTAGCTAAGAACTTCTCTATGAAAGACCTTGGAGAAGCAACTTTTATTTTGGGGATAAGGATCTATAGAGATAAATATAAGAGGCTGCTTGGTCTTTCTTACTCTACATACATAGACAAGATGTTAAAGTGGTTTAGCACAGAGCAATCTAAGAGAGGTTATCTTCCCATGGTACATGGGATTACATTCTCAAAATTTATGTGTCCAAAGATACAAGATGAGAAGACTCCCATGAGTTTGATTCCTTATGCTTCGACTATAGGATCAATCATGTACGCTATGTTATGCATTAGAACTGATGTACCGTATGCTCTAAGTGTTATGAGTAGATACTATTCAGACCCTGGTGAGGGTCATTGGGTGGCTATCAAGAATATCCTTAAGTACTTGAGAAGCACTAAGGATGTGTTTTTAGTATATGGAGATGGTGATCTTGTGGTAAGCGGGTATACTGATGCTAGTTTCCAAACCAATAGGGATGACTCCAAATCCCAGTTCGGATATGCATTCACACTGAATGGTGGTGCAGTCAGTTGGAAAAGTTCCAAATAAGAGACAACTGTAGATTTATGATAGAGGTGAAGTACATTGCAGTTTTAGAAGCAGTAAAGGAAGTGGTTTGGATCAAAAAGTTCATCATATAACTTGGTGTGATTCTAAGCATCGTTGACCCAATATAGTTATGACAATAATAGGGCTATAGAACAAGTGAAGGAACCGAGGTTTCATCATAAGTCTAATCATATACTCAAGCGCTACCATTTGATTAGCGAAATCATTGGTAGAAATGATGTCAAGATAGAGAGAGTTCCCACCAATCAGAGTATAGATGATCTGTTAACTAAGTCTATTTTCCAAAAGAGTTTTGTGTCATATATACACGCCTATGGTATTAGATATCAAGGCGATTGGCTTTAGTGCAAGTAGGAGTTTATTGCAGAAGTGCTCTAAAGGCAATCACCTTTAGCACTTATTATAGAAATCATTTTATAAATAATAAAGACATTTTTCATTATTTCGATGATCATACATTTATGGATTTGATGTCGATCTTAAATTAATTTAATGAATTCCTTGATACAAAATATAGCATGGAGGAAATCATGATAAGGTCATGATAGTGAGATTGCTATCATGTATAATTATGTTAGTATCTAAACATTCCCTATACATAGGATTAATGAGATGGGATATCGTTAATATAGATAGGCTAGCACATGGCATACTCCTTGATTAGATCAAGCAGTAGATCTCATAAGTTGTATACATGATTTGTTTAGAGTTAATATATGGAAGCTTATTAAGGGTAGGAGGTACATTGAATTGACCTACTATGAGACAATCATATGGATATTCTATTACAGTGTCAATGATAGTCTTATCATAGCAATGGTGTAAGTATTCTTTGACTTGAGGTGCTGAAGGATATCTTGAATATTGATCTTGTGCTTTGACTCCATTCATTAATGCCTTTCAGGGGTTACTTATAGGGTAATGATTGGGTACAGCTTGAGGTATTTAGAGGTAATTGAGTAGCCAATAAAGGATTAATCATTCTTGATAAAAGAAGATAATACCCATGACCTCTTGTCGGGGTCATTACTTGGGAGTCTCTGGCTAGAGCAAATATGTGTCATGAAGAGAGTCTTCAATGATACATAGACTAATGAGATCCTTAGGACAAGATCTAATATCACTTGGACTAGATGTGACATAGTTAGTCTAATAAGAATTGACACTTTGACCATACTCTGAACCAAGTGGGGTATGTATGGTGAAAATACTAATTGCCTGGCAATATTACGTATGGAAGGGTTTGTAGTCAAACCACTAAGTTTCTAGTCAATTGGGGGTCATAATGTGTTGCTAGATACCGCTCTTGACTTAAATTAAGTGCTAATTCAAGTGGCCAACATCACTGGGAACCTAATGGGTCACACATATAAAAGATTCAAAAGATGAGTAAAATGGTCTTGAATGGTGATTCAAGATATGAGAGAGTGTTTTGGGATTGTATCGCAATGTGATCATGGTAGAAAATATAACATGAAATAGATTAGAAACAAGTGTTATTGGTTGCCAATTTTGGTCATTGACTTCCCAAAACTTCCATTTATGCATGCTAGTCATGGTCATTAACTTCCCAAAACTTCTATTAATGCATGCTATTCATAGTCATTAACTTCCCATAACTTCCATTAATGCATGCTATTCATGACCATTAACTTCCTATAACTCTCTATTAGTGATGAGGGTTACGGAAGGCCAAATGGTGAAAAAAAATGGAGATGATTTTCATGCATCTTGTGTAAGACACAAGTGAAAGAAAGGTTATTTCTTACACACTCAATCTTTTTCTCTCTAACTCTCATGAGAGTGCTTGTCTTTCCTGGCACAAAAAAAGAACTCTAGCCATCTCCTAATGAGGTTCCATCCTTCTATCTTAGTGTGGACTTTCATTAAAGATGGTCTACGTTAATCATTGTAGTTCATGACAGCCAACACAAAGAAGATTAAAGAACGAAGGAGATTGTTGGAAAGGTATGTAAACATATTACATTTCATATTTTTGTTTTTTATATTTATATGCATGAGTAGATCTAGTTTTTGAGGTTCCGTTTTATTTTTTCCTGTATATATTTGATATATATTATGTATGAGATGCATGATCAGAACCTTACAGTTAGTACTATGGCTTATTTGGATCTATTTCTTTTTACAGCCCGATCTAGCTGAGGGAGAAATAATTTGTCATGATATACTTGAAATTGAGGAAGGATTGTTCCAACAGGTTTTTCCTCTCTTTCAAGATATTAAACGTTAGTTAAACTGGCTTTTGTACAATTTTTTAATAGTTAATTTCCTGTGAAGAATTTTTTTGTAATACTATAATGTTTTGAATTTTTAACTCTTGTATTCATTTAATTCCTTACTGTCATACCAATTATGAATCCTATCAATCCACAGATGGGGAGGAAGAGAAAGAAATTAGGAAAATTCGATAAAGGTGTTCACAAGGGGAAAGAGGATGAGAAAAGGGGTTTTTGTAGTTCAATGACTTGTAGAGTTCAAATTTCAATCTAGATTTAAAGTATGAATATGATTTTGAGGGAGCGTTCAACAAATCACCATAGACCAACTAGTTGAGATAGCTTACAGGAAACAAATGGTAAATGTTTGGAGTTATACTCTTATGTTTTTATCTTCTTACATTCTATTCACAATACAAATAATGATTGAAGATTGCAAGTACCTTACGAGGAAGTCTTAGATTGAGGCATGGAAGAATCTGTTGTCTCTTAGAAAAAAGAATTTGACAGAAAAATCTTTATTTTTAGTCAAATTTAAAACAGAAACTGAAGTTACTCTAGTTAATAAGACCTGAACTCTAGATTTCACTTACTGTAATTTAGTTTGGACTCTTAAACTTGATAGTGGTAAAACCTTAAAAGCTAATACTACTACAATTAAACCCCAATAATATAAGGGTAAAAGAAACACTTAAAAATGTTGGGGGAGAGTAAATATCTATCCTCATCATTTTATGCACCGACTTATAGCTCCTTTGCTCTATAAATGAAAAAGAGAAGATGATTTAAGAAATTAACAGTTATGGGTAAAGAAGGCATTGTGTGAACTTTCCATAAGAACTTTATAGGGTCTTTTTTACTGTTGAATTTGGAAGGTTATACATTTGAATGTTAGAATCCGACCGTGATCAAATCATGGGCACAGTGGAAAATAAAATTTTTACAGATTCTGAGCAGATCCCGATAATTAAATAAACTTGAATAAAATATAAAACGATTTAGAAATTGAACCTTGTTCTCATTTCTATTGAAAAATCTCTGAAACATTTTTTGATTGATCAATCCCGAGCTATTCAAGTGTCTAGCCCCTAATGGTATCCACAGAGCAATTCTCAAACTGATTTGAGAGGAAGAAGACAAAAAGGGATAGCTTTTAAAAGTCTCTTCCCTTTAAATAGAAAAAATTATAAGAGTCTTTTATTAAAATTAAAAATATTTAATTATAATTAAAATTAAATTCTAATTAATTTAATTTTAATAAAATAAAATATCTCATATTTGATGCCCAAAGTTTCTCAATTCACAAATTGCTCTTTGAGATGTGACCCATTAGGTTCCTAAAAAATTGGAAATAATTATAAATTATAATTCTAATTCATAATTAGAATTGGATAAATTAAAACTTCTTTTAATTAGACAGAGTATAGATACAATGTCTACTCTTATCTCTAGTCAACGTCTGTAATGGACTTACGAGTCAGTAATGGAGCAAGAGTTGCTGTATTAGCTATTAGAACTTGTAGTTTAGCTTTGCCTTCTGGTCTTGTAATTGAACTAAATAATTGTTATTATATTCCTGTCATCACCAAAAGCATTCTTTCTATTCCATGTTTGGACATGAATGGATTTTTCTTCAATATTAAGAATAACATTTGTTCTTTTTATAAAGATGATGTTTATTATGGATTTGGCATGCTTACAAATGGTTTGTATAAATTAGATGTTAAAAGACCAATTCTACAAATAAATAGCAAGAAAAGGAGATTAAGTGACCAAAATCCTTCTTATTTATGGCATTGTTGGTTAGGTCATGTTAATGAAACAAGAGTCACTAAATTACATAAAGAAGGATATTTAGATCCTTTCGATTATGAATCATATGAAACTTGTGAATCTTGTTAATGGGACAAATGACCAAATTTCCTTTTAGTGGAAAGGGACAACGTACTAATGAGTTGTTAGAGCTTATACATTTAGATGTATGTGGCCCTATGTCTACTCAAGCTAGAGGTGGATTTTCATATTTCATAACATTCATAGATGACCATTCAAGATATAGTTATGTGTATTTAATGAAATAAAAGTCTTAAGCATTTGAAAATTTCAAAAAATTTAAACTTGAAGTAAAGAAACAAACTAGAAAAAGTATTAAGACACTTAGATCAGATCGAGGTGGTGAATACTTAGACCACAAGTTTCTTGGTTACTTAAAAGAGAATGGGATTCTGTCACAATGGTCTCCTCATGCAACTCCACAACATAATAAAGTTTCTGATAGGAGAAATTGTACACTAGTAGACGTTCCATAATGATTCATGCAGTCCTTCCTATGTCCTTTTGGGGATACACAATTGAAACCACAATATATCTTCTAAATAAAGTTCCACCTAAATCAGTTGATGAGACACCCTATGAGATATAGACTAGTAGAAGACCTAGATTATCACACTTAAAGATTTGGGGATGTAAAGCTTATGTAAAGCGTGCTATATCTGATAAGCTTCAAGCTATATCAAATAAATGTAAATCTGTGGGATATCCGAAAGATAGTTTCGGTTGTCCATTTTATCATCCTATTGAGCAAAAGGTGTTTGTCTCAAGTCATGTTACATTCTTAGAAAGAGAATTTATTCTCAAAGAAAGTAGTGTGAGTGAGGTTGAACTTAGAGAAGTTCAAGAGCCACAAATTCACATCAAAATGGAATAAGAACCTTAATTTGATACATTAAATGTACAATCAATAGTTCATGAAACACATAGTCCGCGATGGTCTAGAAGGCTATGTCATCCTCCTGTTAGATTAGATCTATATGTAGAAAAGGAAGTGATGATCCTTCACTTATGAATGATGAACCTACTGATTTTAAGGAAGCAATGTCAAACATCAATTCCTTAAAATGGCAAAAAGCCATGAAATCCAAAATGGAATCCATGTACACTAACCAAGTATGGACTTTGTGGATGCACCTGAAGGTATAGTACCTATTAGGTGCAAATGGATTTTTAAGAGAAAATTTAACATGGATGGAAATGTACATATGTACAAAGCAAGGCTGGTGGCAAAAGGTTACAGACAAAAATGATGAGTTGATTTTGATTAAACTTTTTCACCAGTAGCAATGCTTAAATCCATAAGGATTTTATTAGCTATAGCTACATACCATGATTATGAAATTTGAAAAAT
This sequence comes from Erythroxylum reticulatum, assembly GCA_025504915.1. Lineage (NCBI taxonomy): Eukaryota > Viridiplantae > Streptophyta > Magnoliopsida > Malpighiales > Erythroxylaceae > Erythroxylum > Erythroxylum reticulatum. Next base: position 5,172 of record JANSVA010431367.1, on the reverse strand, counting down.
GAATGTCAAAACAATATTTCTCAATGGGAATTTTCAAGGATGTGTATATGACACAACCTGAGGGTTTTGAATCCAAAGAATTTCCTGATCAAGTATGTAAGTTGCAAAGGTCCATTTATGGACTGAAGTAAGCATTATGGAGTTGGAACATCCGTTTTGATGAAACTATCAAAGAGTTTGATTTTATAAAAAATGTGGATGAACCTTGTGTTTACAAAAAGGTAAGTAAGAGTGCAGTCGTTTTCTTAGTGCTTTATATGGATGACATATTGCTTATTGAAAATGACATTTCAATGCTCCAGTCTATTAAGATATCATTATTTAAGAACTTTTTCATGAAGGATATGGGGGAAGCAGCTTATATACTAGGTATAAAGATTATCGAGATAGATCAAAAAGGTTGCTTGGATTATCTCAATTCACGTGCATAGATAAAGTGCTAAAGAGGTTTAGCATAGAGAATTCCAAGAGGAGATTCTTACCTATATTGCATGGGATTTCTCTCTCACAGAGTATCTGTCTAAAGACAAAAAAGGGGAGAGATAAAATGGACTATATTCCATATGCTTCAGCTGTTGGATCAATCATGTATGTGATGCTATATACTAGACCAGATGTTGCTTATGATTTAAGAATAACAAGTAGACATCAACCTAATCCTAGTGAGGGTCATTGGATGGCTGTGAAAAACATCTTGAAGTACTTGAGAAGGATTAAAGATATTTTTATGGTCTATGGAAGAACTGAGTTGAGAGTTTAGTGTCATTTAGATGCTAGTGTCCAACTAATCAAAACGATAATAGATCACAGTCAAGGTATATTTTTACTCTTTGTGGTGGTGCGGTTAGTTGGAAGAGTTTTAAACAACCAACCATCATAGATTCAACAACTGAAGCTGAGTATATTGCAGTTTCTAAGGTAGCGAAGGAAGCGGTTTAGATCAAAAAGTTCATCACTGAACTTGGAGTCGTTCCTAGCATTGTTGATTTGATAGTAGTGTACTGCGACAATAATGTTTCTATTGCACAAGCAAAGGAACCTAGGTCTCATCAACAGTCCAAACATGTACTCAGGAAGTTTCACTTGATCAGGGAGATAGTCCAGCGGAAAGACATAGCATTGGAGCGAGTTCCCATTGAAGAGAATCTAACAGATCCTCTTATTAAGCCATTGTCTTAAAAGAGACATGATGGACATATGGATGGATATCATATTAGATTCATAAAGGATTGGCTTTAGTGCAAGAGGGAGATTGTTAGTTTATACCCTTGCAGACAATCAATTGAAAGCAAATTAATGTATGACATTATTTTAAGTTAATGAAAAGACTTTATTTATCTTTTTGTATTAATTTAATTAATATTTTATGTTTTAATATTAAAGATAAAATTCTTGGAATAATTAATGTGTTATGAACTTATGATGAGATCATAATTATGAGATTCAATTTACACTTATGTTGTCGTCATCGTCATCGTCATCATCATTATACCCCAAAGTCCCGTAATGAAGCGGGGTCTGGGGGAGTTTGATAATACGCAGCCTTACCCCTACATAGTAGAGAAGTTGTTTCTGGTAGACCTACATTCAGATGTGACAGGATAATAGTGATGTAGGTTAAAAGAGTAAATACGTAAAACTGGCACAAAAAAGAATAAATAAATATATATATATATATATATACCTGATGGTGACCATAATCTGCTATTACCTTACACCCCTAGAAATACCGGCTTTTCTCGTTGCTAGTTGTGCTATGAGTCTTCACTGAGCGGCCCTGAGAATATGACAATCCTATGGTTTTATATGTCCATTGTGGGAATCTTTTCCCCTACACCTGAAAAAAATTGTCCAAAACTTACAACCAGCAAAGGCATAAAGGAAATTGCGTTGGACTTACTATGCGATAAGGATGAGGCACGAGAGCTCTAAAGTGTGCCGTTTACCCTTATCCTATCGCGCTAAACTTTCCTAATTCTAGCCACTACCTCAGTGAGGGCCAACTCTGACATATCTTTCTTGATCACCTCCCTCCAGTTCTTATAAGGCCTTCCTTTCGTCCTCTTGTAGCCACTAACGCTTATTTTTTCACAGCGTCGTAACAGAGCATCAGAGGGCATCCTACGCACATGCCCAAACCACCTAAACCTTTTCTCTCTCAACTTGACAACAATACTAGCCACCTGTAGCCTGTCTCTCACTACCCTATTTCGTACCCTATCTCTTTTAGTAATGACACACATCCACCTAAGCATATGCATTTCTACTACCAACAACTATCACATATGTCTACATTTAGTAGGTCAACATTCTGCACCGTATAACATGGTTGGTCGAATCACCATTCTATAAAACTTCCCTTTGAGTTTTAAAGGGACCTTTTTATCCATAAAACACCTGATGTACTCTGCCATTTGACCCACCCAAATCTAATACGATGTACTATATCGTTATTGATACTACCATCTCTCTGAATGATGGATCCGAGGTATTTAAAACTCGATTTCTTGGGTATGATGTCAGCATCAATTGCTACCACCGCGTCTTATACCATCTGACTACCCAAAAAGTTGCATTCTAAATACTCCATTTTGGAACTGCTCATTCTAAAACCTTTTGATTCTAACGCTTCTCTCCAACGTTCTAACTTAACATTGACCCCCTCCTTGGTCTCATCCATCAGGACAATATCATCTGCAAATAATATACACCAAGGTAACTCTCCTTGAATATGTTTGATAAGTTCATATAATACTAATGTGAACAAAAAAGGACTTAAAGCTGAGCTTTGGTGTAGTCCAACACCAATAGAGAACACTTCTGTGTCGCCTCTTATCGTCCTTACGCTAGTCAATGCTCCTTCATACATATCCCTAATCACTCTGATATAAGTCCTAGAGATGCCCTTTGCCTCCAAACACCTCCATATGAGTTCTCTAGGAACCCTCTCAGACGCCTTCTCCGAATCTACAAAAACTATATGCAAATCTCATTTTTGTTCACTGTAGCATTCCATCAGTCTCTGAAGTAGATGTATTGCTTCAGTCTTGGACCTACCAGGCATAAATTTGAATTGGTTGTCTGATATCGAAACAACTCTCCAGATTCTCTTTTCAATTACCTTCTCCCATAGCTTCATGATATGACTTAATAATTTGATGCCTTGATAGTTGTGAAATTGCTGGATGTCTCCTTTGGCCTTGTATAAGGGGATTAACTTACTCAATCTCCATTTATCTGACATCTTGGATGACTCGAGGATCACATTAAAAAGCTGAACTAAACACTCAATACCTACAGCTCCTAGTCGCTTCCATACCTCTATAGGGGTATCATCCGGCCATATGGCCCGTCTGCTCCTCATCCCCCTCAAAACCTTTGTAATTTCTCCCCTTGTGATCCTCCCCCATGAGTACCCGTTTAGAAATTGTCCCAACACAAGGGGTTCCCCTAACTCTATGTTGACCAATATGTCATCGTTATAAAGGCCATAAAAGTATCTCCGCCACCTCTATTTGATGGCTTGGGCCTCTGTGAATACCTGTCCTGCTTCGTCACGGATACAGCAGACTTGGTTGAAATCCTCCGTCTCACGTGCCCTATCTCGTGCTAACTTTAAAATTCTTTGTGCTCCTTTGACTGTATCCAAATCCCTATACATATTCTTATAAGCTTCTCCTTTAGCCACTGAGATAGTCTTTTTTGTCTTCTATTTTGCTAGTCTATACCTTACTCTATTAGTTACCCGCTCCACCTCTGTTGCACTTGCCAATAGAACTTTAAAAGCTCTCTTTTTTTCCTTTACTGCCCCTTGGAACTCGTCTGACCACCACCAGGATTCCATTTGGCCCCCTCTGTCTTTTAGATACCTTTAGGAGTTTTGTGGCGGTCTCTCTCACTACGTAGGCTACTCCCTGCCACATGCGATTCGCATCCCCACTCACAACCTATGTTGCATTATACCTAACTTGAGTCCTAAAATGTTCCACCATGTCCCCTTTTCGTCTCCACCATCTGATTTCGCAAAATTACTCGATAAATCGCTATGCCCTCCATCCCTTAATTCGTATATCCAAAACTAACAATTTATGTTGGGTTGATAGGCATAGCCGGAAGTACTTTACAATCATTACACTACGAGCTAGCTCTTGTCCTGACAAGGAGATATTCAATTTAAGTCTTGGTTGTGTTACTCTAAAATGTCACCAAGTTCGCTTCATTTTTCTTAAAAAAGGAATTTACTATTACTAACTCATAAGCTATGGCCATGTCTAATAAATGAACCCCACTATCATGTTTAGTGTTGTATCTGAAGTCCCTATGAGTTCCTATATTTCCGCCTATATCTGCCTCCATATGCCCATTAAAATCCCCTCCTAGGATGATCTACTCAATATAACAAATTTTTTGAAGCACCCCATCTAGTGCCTCCCAAAACGTACGTTTTTATTGTCTGTCTACACTAGCTTGAGGTGCATACACACATACTACATTGAGAATCACACTGCTAAAGACAATTTTTACCACCATTATCCTATCATTGACCCTTGTGATCCCCACTACACTGTTCATAAGTCCCTTATCCACTAAGATACCTATCCCATTCTGCTTCCACGTACTACCCGAGTACCATAGTTTGAACCCCCTATCTCCTTTGCTTTAGCTCCTGCCTACTTACTCTCTTGAATGCATGCTATTTGTATTCTATACTTATCTAAAATCTCTACCAATTCTAAGGACTTTCCCGTGAGGGTCCCCACATTTCAAAGCCTATCCTTATTAAATCATCTCTGTCTTTATTCCTACAAGTTGCGTGTGCCGACCCGCTTGTACTGAATACGTTCGCTCAATCTGAAGGCATCCCTCCTAACTCGTGCCTCTTACATTTTCCGCAAGTACTATCTTAAGAAATCCTTAAAAGTTGAAACTAATAGACCCCACCACAGAAATAATAAAGTAAGAATGATATATAATAATTATAATAATTAAAAAAGAAAATGCTAAAATAATAATAATAATAATAATTAAATAATAATAATAATGATGAAGATGATAATAATAATAATAATAATAACTAATACTAATAACAAACTAATAATAATAATAATAATAATAATAATAATAATAATAATAATAATAATAATAATAATAATAATAATAGTAATAATAATA
>JANSVA010431339.1:0-19048 GCA_025504915.1 Erythroxylum reticulatum | reverse complement strand
TAGTGATTTTTTAGCATATGCTATGTTGTCTGGATGGAGCACAACAACAAAATTGACTTGTCCTTATTGTGGTAATGATTCTGATGCATTTTAGCTTCCAAACGGGGGCAAAACATGTTGGTTTGACAATCACAAGAAATTTCTTCCTATAGATCATCCATTTAGACATAATAAACAAAAGTTCATTAAGAATAGGATGGTAAAAACACCTCCTCCCCCTCACAAAGTTGGTGAAGAGATTTTACAGGAGGTTGAGGAATTAGGCTTACTAAAAGTTATAGAATTTGAAGCTGATAAAGTAAATAGAAGCATTAGTAAAAACTTTATGTGATGCATATTGAATTTTTGAGATTTTCCATATTAGAAAACTAATTTCATACATCAAGATCTATATGTGATGCATATTGAATTTTTTTTGACAATTTGTTCAATACCATAATGAACATTAAAGGGAGGATAAAAGATAATGCAAAATCACGAGCTGATTTGCAACTATTTTGTCAAAGAAATGAGTTACATAAAGATCTTCGCATCAGTAAATATCAGAAAGCATGTTAAATTTTGGACAGAAAATAAAAAGAAATTTTGTGTGAATGGTTGAAAAGTCTAAAGTTTCCCGATGGTTATATTTCAAACTTAGCAAGGTGTGTGGACATGAGGAAGTACAAATTATTTGGGATGAAAAGTCATGATTGTAATGTGTTTATACAAAGGCTAATTCCAATTGCATTTCGGGAGTTGCTATCGAATAAGGTTTGGGAAGTAATAACAGAATTAAGTTTGTTTTTTAAAAGTTTAACATCATCTGAAATCAAGTTGGCTGAAATGTAAAAACTAAAAAGGGAAATTACAATAATTTTCTGCAGTTAGAAGGGATTTTTCCTCCAAGATTCTTTGACTGTATGGAGCATCTACCTGTACATTTAGCAAATGAGGAAAAACTAGCCAATCCAGTTCAATATTGATGAATGTATCCGTTTAAAAGGTAATTCAAATTCAAATTATTATAATTGAAGTAATAACATGTTTTAACTACTAAATTGTAATAACCATATTCTCTAATATAGGCATTTGCTTCACTTGAAGAAAAATGTCAAAAATAAGGCTAGAGTTGAAGGTTCGATATGTAATGCTTATTTAGTGGAAGAAGTTAGTACATTTTGTTTCTATTATTTTCAGTTGCATGTTCACACAAGAGAAAGAAAAGTTCTTCGTAATGATGATGGGAGAGCAACGAGTGATGCTAATGGTAACTTATTTATTTTCATATATCCTAGATGAACATATAAACGTCCAACAAGAAGAATGTTAATAGAGGAAGAAATTGAGGCTGCTTATGGTTACATTTTATTGAACTGTCAAGAGGTTTAACCTTTCATACAGTAAGCTAAAAATGATTATTTCGATTTTCAAATTTTGTATTGCTCATAACTAAAATACATAATAATATATTTAGATTATATGAGGAATTATTACGTGAGATAATGAGAAAACACAGGATGATATAAATAAAGAAGTTAGAAGACACTTTCCTCGATGGTTCAAGAGATATGTAAGTTTTCACTTACAAATATTTAAATGATTGAATTATAAGATTTAAGTGTTCAAATGACATTACACTCTTTAATATGATAATTTCTTTTATGTAGGCCTTAAAAAATCTAATAGAGAACAAGTTCATATGTGATCTTACAAAGGGACCTCTGTAAACTGTTCAATCATATCCAGTATATTGTTTAAATGGATGCAAATATCATACAGAATATCATGGTCATAGCATAGAAATAATAAATAATGGAGTTTGAATTTAGGGAGAATTGATGGATTAATATGGTAAAATTATTAAGATACTTAAAATTAAGTACCCTACATTGCAATAAAGTGAAGTGTGATATTTAAGTGTGGCTGGTTTAACCCGACTCCAAAGGTTGGAACAAAAGTGCATAGCCGATACAATCTAGTTGAAATCAATAACTAAAGAAGATTGAGACAATTTGAACCTTTTGTGTGGGCACTGCAAGCGAAACAGGTGTGTTATGTCCCTTTTCCCAGCTTATGACGAGATAAGTCAAATTAGTTGTCCATTTGCAAAGTTAAGCCTAGAGGTGTTTTTGAATCACATGGAAAAAGAGAACAGAGAATTGAAAGTGAAGCGTTTTAGAAAGATGTTTATTTTATAAATGCATCTATCACATAAGACGATAATGAACCTTTGAACGATCTATCTAATGAATACGTTGAAATTTTATCTGGAGTGGATGACGAGGGCTAGAGATCGGAAGAGGAACCAGAATTTGATTCTTATTCTTCAGAAAAAGAAGATGATTGTAATTTACAATTAAGTTATGATAACAATTAATTTGTGTTTGTAATTGAATATTTTATTCAAAAAATCAATTACTTCCTTTTTAGTATATTATGTCAAATATTGAATTCAAATTCTTAATCAAGGAATGTCAATATGGCGACTGGTTCTGGATGGTAGTAATTCATTCCGTTGGGAGGAATGTGGCCAAAATTATCCCTATCGAAGGAATAAATAATGCAGGAAAAATCACAACTTCGTACACTAATGATTGTCTGCCTTCCATGGCCAATCTTTACTTCATAGTGTTTAGTATCATCTGAACAATGTCACTTTCCTTATTATGTACATATCATTTTCTTTTATGAAGCTATTATATATATTTACATTTGATGGTATATACTACATGTTGTTTTAAGCTTTCTTGAATCTCGAAGATGACATATATACCGATGGAGGCGAGAGTAATGTCACAACAGTTCATAAAGGATTAGGAAAATCAGATGTTTTGGAAAATTCGTCAATTCCATAGACCTTGTCTGGACATTCACGTATGCGTGTTACTCCAATTTTGGTTCATTTAACGATTTTCTAATCTTACAATATCTAAGTTCTATGTTGATTGTGTTTTAGGTAAATCGTTTCATTCTGGTAGTTCATCTGGAGAGTTTATCTTCCATACTAAATCTGGTGACTCATTCACTATATCCTCTACAAGTTTAGCTATAGTGAAAACGTTGTTGCAAGAAGGTATTGAAAACCCTACACGTGAGGGAAGAACTTTCATTGTTTCAATTGGTGTCTTTGAACATGTCAGAAGTCTTCTCGGGAATCCAGACATTAGGGACTCATTTACCTTTACTGAGTCTTATGTCACTTGGAATCTAAGAAAATAATTATATCATTGTCATTTATCAATGCAATACACTGGACTGTTGATTTATTTTTGTATCTGTAAGAATTTGTCAAACAACCTCTCTACTAGTTAGGGGTCAAGCCGCATCCTATTAAATGTAAGCTATTATTATTCTTATTCTATAACTGTAATAATTGTTAACCTTCTAATTCAAAGTTTGTGCTTGAATATGATATTCAACAAATCGCCTTATTTCCTTTTGCATATATTGTGTAAAATATTGAATTCAAATTTTTATGTTTCTAGAAAATTCAATAAACAATCAATTTCAGTTAGAAATATGCCACCAAAGAAAAAACGTGATGTAATGCAGCCTAAATTCAGACGCATGTTCTAAGGTACTTACTATGAAGGTGAATCATCATAGTCTACAACTGCAACTGAATTATCTCCTCCCCCTCTAGGGCCTACAGTTGCAAATGATGCATCACCTGCTGCTCCTTATGCTACACCAACCACCACTCCTACATCACCCACTACCCCTATATCGGATGAAGGAGATGACCGCCAGCTTAGAGCTGAAGAACCTAGTAGATGAACGTATATAACAATTTTCAATGATTTGTAAGCGAACTTACATGAAACACTATATGTTTATAATTAAGTTATAGGTTTAAACTTTTACAAATTGTATAAAATTATTTGTTCTTATATTAGGTTGATTCCGTTTGGACCGTGCTCCAAAAATATGACATCTAAATTTAAGGAGATGATTGATCCTGAGGGTTATGTATGGAAGAATATCTCTCAGGCCACAAAGGCATTTTACTTTCAGGAGTTTGAGGTAATATAAAAAATATTTCTTTTTAATTGATTTGTATACATTAATTAGATAAATATTATCACATTATAAGTTATCAAAAATTTTTTCTTTTTTTTTTCAGAAAGAATTTTTCTGGGATTCTGATTTCAACGTGGTCATACATAAAGTATGGGAGAAGCGAGCTCGCATATGTTTTCGCGACTTTATTGGTATGATACATAAGGCTGGTGTATGACCGCCTTATATTTCTGAGTAAATATAGAGTTGTTGGCAGGAGTATTGGACATTACCTGAGGTAATGTCCATCTTAGAGCGTAACTCGATTAACAGACGTGGAGGACCAGGAGGAGAGGGTCTTCCCATATATACGGGAGGATCAATTACCCATCATGAGCATACAAAGAGACTTGTAAGTATCTAAACTTTACACTTATATTTTAATTGTTTTACTTTATTTTATTTCAATTTAAATTGATGTATGAATGTTGGAATGAAAATATGTATATTATGGATTATGATAATGGTATAAATGTTTGATGCTATATATGATTGTGCTGAGTTATTTTATTTGTTCAATATGGGGTAAATATTACATAAAAATAGAGAAAACTCTACCGAATTTTTTTAAAATTCTAGTTCACATATAACATTTTATTCTTATGCAGGAAAAGTCTATGGGCATGAGGCGTACACCTTGTTAGCTATTTTTGCACACTCACACTAAGAAATATGACGTTGTGATATTCGTTAATACCTAATGTAGAGAACTGAATGTATGTGAAATTTATACTTTAATATTAATTTTTAATAATTATCATTTACTAATATAAACATTGCCTCCTAATAGAACCAAATATAAGAAATCATTCAGCGATAGTCTCAGCACGAATAAGTTGTTGATGAGATTCAGACGTATCTTGATACAGTGGGTAGTAGGGACCATCGTGGAAGGATCTTCCGGCTAGGTTCATTTGCGAACACATGTTATTCGCAATCCTCCACGTTTAGTACAATAGCATCTAGTAGACGGTCGCAATCAAATGAAATCAATAAGCTTCGGACCATAGTAGATACATTGATGGACTACATAGCTCAACTGAGACATGAGGTGGATGAGTTGAAGACGAGGGGTAGTACCTTAGAGCACCCACGGTCACCAGGACGTTAGGATTGTTGTAGTCATTTGCTTTGAATTATAAAAACTTATTATGTACACTATAATATTTTGTTATCAATTAAGATTATTTGAACTTTATATCATCAATCAATTTTCTGTTTAAACAAATTAAATATATAAACAAATCAAAATATTATGCATAGATAATTCATAACTATTGAAATTAGGCATTAATTATAAGATCATGAAATAAAATTTAATGTCGGGATATTTTAAATTTGTTTTAATTTTTTTACTGATAGAAAATAAAGTACGTCAACAAAATCCATTATATTTACTGATAAAAAATCATAAACTGTCAGTAAAATGTTAGATATTTACTGACGATTACTCTTTTTTTTTTCTGTCAGTAATATTGTAAATCGTCAGGATTTTTTGAACAACGATTACATAATATATTCATAGGTAAATTTACCAATGGTTTATAGCAAATCTGTCGGAAAATACACCAATGGTTACATAATATGTCGTTAAATTTACCTATAACCGTTTTAACAATGCCTTTTCCGTCGGTTGATCCTATCGCTAATTTATATTACTGACAAAATTCAAACGCTTTCCGTCGCTAAATGAGAATTTTCTTGTACTGTCATATGAAAAGAAGATGTATATAATGTGATAACAATTCTTTGAATATTTTGACTCAATTTTAATATTAATTCAATTTCAAATTTTAAAATTTAAAATATTAGATTTAAATAATAAATCAATTATCTCTATTTCTATCTCTATCTCTATCTCTATAAATAATTTGTAATAAGTTTAGGATATAATAGCCTTTTAATTCCTCAACATCTCAGCCTTTGGAGGAAAATGCTCCTTATAGAGCATTTTTAAAATTAGTGGATTTGGTTTTATTCGCCAACTCAATCAGTTAATTACTAACCATAATTATTAGCGGTTTGACATGATTGAATTGCTAAGACCTTTCAATTTGCCAAAAAAATGGCTAATAAGTCATTTACTAAATAAAGCCTACAGTTATTTAAATATTTTTAGAAGTTATCGATTCCAAGTTTGAACAAACGGAATTCTTAACTTCCTTAAGAATTCATGCTTCTGTCGAGTGTTTGATAATACAATCTTTTAACAAGACATAAGAATAGATTTCATTATAAGAAAATAAATAAGAATTAGAGGTTACCGCCGACTCTTCCCCTCTTCCTCTCTTTGATTGTCGACACTTCTCCGAACTTTCTATTAATCAAAAGCGGATTGTAATTTACTTTGACAGCAGGAGCTTGTACTGGTTCCACGAGAGCAGAAACAGTTCCGTATAAATCATCCAGGTTTCCATTATTAACTAGAATTAGAAATCAAAGATTGAAACTCTTTCTTTCATAAAACCCACGACTTAAAACTTTACTGTTGATAGGGAACCCATTTATGGATCCAAAAGGACACTGCTCTTAGGTTGAATCAAGTTAATCAATACGAAAATATTACTACAAAGTAAGGCACGTAACAGAAAAACCAAACTAAGGCTTTTACCTTTTTTTGTCATCAAACATCAAGTTCGTGGACATGGCTACCTCCACTGGCTCAAACTGATCTGCCCTTAAATGCACATCAATAACCCTGCAAATGTTTTAAGAAACGAATTGATTCACACACTTACATAATAAAAATAGTTTTGCTGTAACAGTTAATAGAATAACAACTGTTAAGCGTCACTAACCTTATTAAAACAATTTACATAAACACGTCATTTTAAGTCTCATTTTGCTATCATGGTGTCAATGTCCTGGATAAAGTACTGTCGTGCTTTTTTCCAACACATGTCACCACCAGAGTATGACTTTTGCCGTTCTGGGGAAGAAAAACATGGACTAGATAAGATAAGCACCGTTTTACACCGGTCAAAAGAAGCCAAAGGGTGTGCCCGTTGAGATAAGGATTTTGTGTCTCAGCCATACCTGGAACTTAGTAACAGGATTTTTGGTTAACTTGTTAAATAGATAAAGAGTGGAATGATTATTATTTGAAATAAAATAAATGAGAAGTAGAATGGAAAGGGGAATTACTTAGTTTGGTTTATTCCTATTAATTTCTAGTGATGATGTGTATCAATATTTGGTTTGAAAACATAAATTTGACACGTCAAAGGAATAACTAACAAAAAATCAAAATATCTATTGTAGTCTCAACTAAAATTAAATTAATAATAATAAGAAGAAGAAAAAGAAGAAGAAGAAGAAGAAGAGAAGACGAAGAAGAAGAAAATTATTGATAATAAGAATAATAATAATAACAACAACAACAACAATAACAATAATAGAGAGAAAGGTTGTCTTTACTTATTCCGCGTTTCACGGAATAGGTAAAGACAGGGAAGAGGTATCTTTAGTTATTCCTAAAAGTGTAGGAATAACTAAACCTAAGATTAGTTATTCTGTATGTTATTTTTTAACTAAACAAAGGAATAACTATTCATTAGGAATACATCAGTAATAGAATAGTTATTCTACTCAACCAAACATGTCATAATAGTCAAAAAGGTTCCCATTTTGTTCTACAATAGTCTACCAGACACTGCAGTAGTCTACAATCCGACTTTGGTTAGTTGATGGTCTGTTCAAAGGTATTGTTTGAGCTAGTTGGTTGTCGTACTTCCCCTGTGTGCCCTTCGGGATCCCCGTGTTGGTATCAGAGCCATCCTTCGTGTCTTGGCCGGCGATAACATCGTCTCTTGATAAGAGTGAGTAAGGAGAGAGACCAACAGTTATGGAAACACTACCAAATGACCCTATTCATCTGTCTTTGACTTTGCCTATATCTACTGTACCTTCTAGTGTTAAGCATGTTTTTTCAAATCGTATTGAAAATTTAGTTGAAATTACCCATTTCCCTATAGAAAATCATGTTTGTGAGTCTTCTTTACCCATGTTGAGTCCTTATAGTATTTATTCTCATTATCGTTCTTAGACAAGAAGTATACGTACTATTTTGTCTACATCTAGACCAAAAGTCAAATAAATAATCCAAATTTTCAGACTGAAACAATGCGGTCTTAAATCTACTACAGCAGAACAATACGCAAAACTTGAGATACCAAAGGAGTTGCTATAATACTGCACTACCATAGAGTATATACCAGAACACCTTGAGGATATTCCAGTACATAACCTTTAATAATGGCATGTTAAAGCAGTTATAGTCTCTTATAAGGCATCAGAAACAAAGACACAATAATTAAAAATCCAAAATTCCTCATTTCATTTCTTAAACAATATGTACATTGTAACTTGACAACAATACCTATATTTGTATAATAACAAAACCTAATCAGAGTTTACATCTCTGTATACCTAACACGCTATATACATGAGGAATTATACAAAAATTTTATCTAGATCCTTCAGTTTCAGCTGGTCGACTTTTGAATCATGTCTTCTATCAGAATCAGTGCTAGTTCTCTTCTAATCGACTTAGAAGCTATGTCGTTACTCCCGAACCTGAAATGTCAACATTGTAATTTTGATGAATTTTGCAAACCCAATGAGTTAACCATCCTTGATGGTTCAATCAAATCATATAACATATACAATCACATAATTGAAATAATTTCATTTATCATCATATAGCATCACATAACACTTTGTTCACAATTTTCGCATTCTCATCCAACACAATTCATTAATACATTTCAATCATTCAAACATACATATTAAATGTATATATGATGCTCATAAGACTCACTTTCATTTATTATTTTGTTGTGACCGAATGCCTTTTTACTGGCCCATATCCCTTGTGGATACCGGGCTTGTTTAGGTATTGTCCCATATCCCTTAGTGGTTACTGGGTACAATTACATCTGAGCTAGAGGCTCTTATCACATTATTAGCTTTAAGCCCTTTTTAGGTGGTTACTTCGATCACAACAGCCTTTATGTTATCATGCATTCATGTAATGAAATGTATCACATTCATATATTTTCAATCAATCACTTTATTTGACATTCACATTCACATTCATATTTATCATTGGAGCTTGGTCCAACATTTAACAAAAATGTTGAGTGTCATTTATTTCGTCAAATTCACATACAAGAAGCACTTCCAATATCTTATTCATGATCAAACGCCTCAGACATTCAATGTCCGGAATCAACACAATTACATTCACAAAATAATTCAATATAGAATTTAACACAAAGAATTATTCAAATAAAACCATCTAGGTTACTCACAGTTTACTTTAGAAAGCTAATGCCTCAAATTTCCGACAATATCTGGATGTTGTCACTCTAATTACTTTTCTAAATCATGCAATACATACACATTTTCACACATCACAACTTTTCACAATTATATATGTACTCATTTATGCACAAATGTGTATATGGAATATGTACAATGCATGTTCAATGACAATCCCGGGTACATTTCCTTAATACGCATCTCGTAACCAATTAATGTCATCTTTAAATCATTCCTTAACACCTGATACACTTTCCTTACTATAATCACTCAATTCAACATCAACTAGGCTTATTCAAGGTCACACTCAAGCCTAAATATCTCATAGGAAAACATTAAAAAGTCAATAATTTATATATATACATGATATTGGGAAAAAAGGCATAAATTTTGTTGTGGATGTTACATTAATCTCATTCTAGAAATCTTTTGAATAGGACTTCGATTTCTACAACTTCCGTGAAGACCCCGAAAAGTGATTTTGTCGTCTAAAGGGTCAAAATTGCATATTTATTTAAGTATCCTGAGAATGTTTGCCCAGAGGATATATGTCCCTCCAAATGGACATGAATGGAGCTAGGAAGTTGGAAGACCTGAGAAGGTCTGCCCAGCGAACCTAAGTTCGTCTAACAGATATATGAGAAGCATATCTCACTTAACAACATTTCCAACGATTTCTACATATATTCTAACATCAATTTCACTCTAAAATTTCTAAAATTCACCTCCTCTAATGCAACATCATTTCATATTAATTCAACTACCAAATTGATTACATTAAACTCTCAATCCTCAACTCATTTGATTCATCATTTTCAACTAAATCTCATCATTCATGAAATTCTATCCTTTTCCCATAATATTGTTGGAGTTATGTAAATATATTGCAGTGTATTTACTTATAACTTAATTTTCTTCCAGTTACTTTTGTAATGAAAATATTTATTATTAATAAAATAAAAGAGTTTGGTTTTATTTTTATGAGCATTAAATATATCTTGTCATAAGGTATCGAGATTCTTTTGTAAGTAATATAAATATACATAGAGATGTATGGGAAACATGTATATTATTATAATCTAAAATAATTGATTCACAGTTGAATAATCAAGTTGGTCGCTTGATTATGATTTAGACTGTAGTGTTGCGATTTATCTCCGTGCAAGTAAAGGAATTTACTTCAAAGGAATGATGGGTTTTATACCATGATATTAGTTGACTATCGATAATGGTACTATTAAATGAATCTGTAATCATGTATGTTTTAAAGAATAAAGTAGGCTACTACTTTAATCTTAAAACATACACTTAAGCATTCGTTTATTATGGACCATAATCTTGATGAGTGGTAAACTCATATGTGTTTCATCATAATTTTTTATATGATCATAATGAATTTTTACGAAGTATCAATCCAGTGTCTACATGTTAGAATTATTAATTGAAACATCTATTAAGAAACATTCACTCAATTAAAGAGTTTATAGTGATATCATCACTTTTAGATGTTTTTACGGAGATTGGTGATTAAATTAGCGCTAGTAGTTTGATGGACTAGCTACCCACCAAGTCTTAACACCAAGATGAGATCTTTTGTGTTAATTATCATATAAAGTAAAACGAGAGATTTAGAAGGAAAAACCAACATAAGAGTAAAACGATAAATTTATCCTTTCTTGTGCAGATGGCTGTAATATGGTTCATATTAGAGTTTGCAGTTAGACATCTTATTTGAAACATGTGTTCTCATAATATTTAGTAATTCAAGAGTTCAACTAATTGCCTTTAGTGGAAAGACATTTAGTTAATAAGCTTGAATTAATTATAATGAGATTAAATTAATTCTAAGCTTATTGGAGCTTGAATTATATAAGTCCAATTAGATTACCTATTTAACTTCTAGGAAGGTTATCAGGAAAAGTAAGAAATACAAATAGAGGTTTTAAAGCCTATGATTGAATGTTGGGCTTACTTTAATTAATTGTTAATTAGAAGCCCATATGAACATTTAGAAATAGGCTAGATTTTGGTTTAATTTGATTAATGAGATTAATTAAATTAAAAAAAGTTATTAAAGATAAAAGGAGGTGGATTTTTGGTTTTAATAGGTTAAATGTGCAATTGCACATTTAGCATTGGTTTGCTATATTTAAGATAGTTTTTAACATGCTTTATCATCATTAAATTGAGTAATGATCTTATCATTAAATCGTTTAATGGTTGTCATTTAATGATAGCATGTAACCTTTTAGCATTCATTGGATTAAAGAAGAAAGAGGTGCATTTGATGGACCATCTTCCTTCTTTTCATTGAAAAAAATCGAAAATGAGATGTATCATTTAGGTTATTGGTCTTTTCATATAGCCATCTTAAAATAAATGAGAAGAGTCTCATTTATTGGCTTCTTTATGATTGATTAAGGAAAGATGTGATGCATTGGATGCACTTCACTTCTTTCCTTGATGCTTAACCAAAATTGAGAGATAAAATACAGGGGGTTGTTGAATTTTTATCTCTCTCTCTCCTATCTTGCATGTGTTAGTCAATAATTGCATGAGAGGTGTCTCATCTTTGGCTTCTTTCTTCTAAGGCAAAATCTCTCTAAGTTTTTCTTGTCCTTTCCCACTATAGGATCTTGTTAACCAAGTTGTCTAAGGAAAACAAGTGTTAGATCAGATTGGTTGAGGCTATAATAACAAGAAGGATACATTACCATAGAGTGGATACATTGCCAAAGATAGGATAGGATAGCACAGTGAGGAGTTAAAGTTGTAGTGAAGGATTTGATATAATTTCCAGCTTTTTTTATGTAAATTATTTTCCTTATACCGTATAATGTATGGCTTTGCATGTTGATTCAGTTATCTTGTTGCTTTCGCTGAAATTTGATTTCTAAAAATTTTTTTTGAAATCTTCTGTTTTAGTCAAATCGTGCATGATTAATTTTTCGATTCAACAATTAGTATCAAAGTTAATTTTCTTATGCATGATTTTGGTTCCAATATGTGATGTATAGGTTGGAAAATTTTTCTTTGTTGCATATTTTTATATGATAGAAATATATATGGTATATGTTATACTCTTTTGGTTGTCCATAGATTTTAAAGTTACCTTGTAATTTTTCTTCATTTAGATTATAACAAGGAGGGTGGCCTATCACCGTCATGTTTCCTCTTTAGGTTCATTTTTATGTTTTCTTTGATTATGTAATGTACAAAATCATGTAATGATGAAGATGAAGAAGCCATGGATTGAAGAAACGAAGAGGTAAAGTTTTGGTTTTGATTATAGTGTCTTGACTAATTTTCAATTTTTAGAAAACAAAAGTGCTGGAATTTTTTATAACAAATTTTCGATTGGATGAACATTTTTTAACAAAGTTTCAGTTTTCACAAGTTCTGGAATTTTTTAGTTCATATGCATAAGTTTTAATTTTTTATGAAAATCAAGTGCAGATTTTTGTTTTCTTTTAGATAAAAATTCGGTTTTATGAAATCAAAATTTTGTTGGAAAAGAAAAGCCATTACACATTTTTTACCGAATACGTCGGGTCATATAAGCGAAGACTTCGAAGCGGAAGATCCAAATCAAAGAAGAAATTGTTGGGCCTAAAAGCCTTGTAATTGTTTTTATGTTTTTAGGATGGACAATCAAAAGTGGCTTATTAGTTCATGGGATGAATGGATAAATGAATGCAAATAATATGTTGTATTATGTGATTGCATGTCATTTAGAAAATTGCCAACCCTAGGTTTGGCCATGCATTCATTATGTATGAGATATATAATGAAACAATATAGGATGGATAATAAATTGCATCTAGACAAGATGGTATTCATTAAAACTTAAAGCCTAAAAATATTGAGTGGGAGAGGATGCTCATGTGAGAGTTCATAGTCTCTATGTGATGGTCCATTCATATGTGGTGAAGTGTTACTCCCCACTGGAGGGCATGAATCTTATATCTTGTATGATTTGGGTCTCTTTAAGGATAAGTCCACTTAATGGTAGTAAATGTGACTTCCCACCGAGGCATGGTTTGCAAGTACCTTTAGTGGATGAATCAAATAGTTACACACTCATCATATTTTATAAATAACCTACCTATTGTAGCTCTATTGGTAAAAGTATGGACCAAATTGTGGTGCTTCTTTAAAAGTTAGGCATGAAGATGTTTGGTAGGGTCTCACTTTTTTTAGCTTCATCATGATTTTATACAAAGTTCCAATGTTGTTGAATAGCATGCTCATGATTTAATAATTTATATTTTCAAGACATAATTAACCACAATATAAATCCACTTACTTTGCTCTTGATTAATAACAAATTAGAAAACAGAGAGAAATTTAATGAATGGAGATGTAACCTTGAAATTTTTCTTCAATATGAATAATTTCATGGGTATTAATTGAAAATGAGCCTACACCTCCGAGTGGAGACTCAACTCTTGAGCAAGTCTAATAACATGAGCGATGGCAGAATGCTAATAAGACTACTAGATGCTATATTCTAGCTTCTGTCAGCGGCATGTTGCAAATGTAAATTGTATGCATGAAAACTGTAGATGCAATGGTCCATCACTTATATGATATGTTTAGTGTGAGGACTAGGTCTACTAGGTTGAAAGCTATCCAAACCTTTCACAATCTAAAACAAAATCCTGGTGAACTAGTGCAGGATTACATGCTCAAGGTAATCTCTGCGGTTATAGAGGTTGTGATGCTTGGGGCGGATATGGATGCGGACACATAGATGATTATGCTCATCAATAGTTTGAACTCATCATTTCAGCAGTTTAAGTTGGACTATGAGCTCAACAGTAAGGATTACACTTTTAGAGTTAATGAATACCCTTCAGAGTACGAAGGAGATATTAAATATCAAGGCTTATGGGCTAGAAGATAATGTAGCATCTTCTTCTAAGCCTAAGGACTCGGGCAAGTAAAAGAAGAAAGGTCCAATGAAAAAGAAGGTCCAAATAGGGTTTAAGGCCCAAATCATGAAAAAAAAGGTCAAAGAGAACATCAAGGGAAAGTGTTTCCAATGTGGTGAGATGGGCCACTAGAAAAGAAATTGTGCAGTCTACCTTGAGTCCCTCAAAAGCAAACAAGGTATGAGTTTCCTAAGTTTTTTAGGAACTAGAAATGTGGCAGATTTATCTGATTCTTGGATATTAGATTCAGGAGCCACTGACCATGTTTGCAATTCTTTGCAGGGGTTCCAGTAAAGGAAAAGACTACCTAAAGTCCAGTTTTAAGTAAAGATAGCAGATGAATCCTACGTTTCGACAGAATTAGTGGGAGTCGTTATTTTAGACTTTCATAGTAGTCATAGGTTATATTTGGAGGATGTATATTACATCCTAATGATTGTAAGGAACATGATTTCTATTTTTTGTTTAATAAAAACTAGTTATTCCTTATATTTTGAAAATGTTGTTTCAATATATGAGAATATGGATTTTTTTTGTAAGACAATAATTAAACAGGAATTGTTCTTTATAGAATCTATTATAGGCTCACTAAACATCACAGAATTGATAAAAACAAGACAATCCAATATCTCTAGCATTAATTCAAAATATTTGTGGCACTTAAGAATGAGTCATATCAATCAGAAAAGACTTGACAGGTTAGTAAAGGATGGGATCCTTATAGGCTTGGATAATGATTTATTACCCACCTATGAATCTTGTATTGAAGGAAAATTGACCAAGGCCTCATTTCCTTCCAAAGATCTGAATCCACGTTGGACGTGGTACATACTAATGTGTATGGGCCCATGAACATACAAGCTAGAGGAGGTTATGAATACTTCATAACCATTACAGATAATTACTTTAGACATGGCTATTTGTATTTGATGAATAAAAAGAGTGAATCCTTTAAAAAGTTCAAAGAATTCAAAGTTGAAGCTAAGAAGCAGCTAGGCAATCTATTAAAACAACTTTGATCTAATCGAGATGGCGACTACTTATCTGGAGAGTTTCAACAATATTTAATTGACAATGTTTCAACTTGTCAGCTTCTCGAATATCTCAACAGAATGGTATAGCTGAGAAAAGAAATAAGACTCTATTGGAAATGTTAAGATCAATGATGTCCTACGCTAGCCTTCCAGAATTGTTCTGGGGATGTGCCATACAAACGACAACTTATCTTCTTAACTTTACTCCATCCAAATCGGTGCCTAAAACACCTAGGGAATTATAAACTGACCGAGTGCCTTCATGTCCTAGGGAATTGTAGAATGGTCGAGTGCCTTCATTGTGACACTTAAGGGCTTGGGGCTGCCCAACCCATGTTTTAAGGCCTGAATTCACAAACATGAAACCAAGGTTAGAAGTATGTTTGTTTGTAGGATATCCTATGGGTACTCGAGGGTACTATTTTTACAGTCCTCAGGATAGGAAGGTATTTGTGTCGATAAATGCAACCTTTCTAGAGGAAGAGTTTGTGAGAAATCATAAAGGAAGAAGTGAAGTAGCACTCAAAGAGTTAGCTATTTCATCCAAACCAAGAGTTGATTTGGATATAGCAGAACAAGATGTCAAGATGGATTCAAAAGTTGAATCGAAAGAGTAACCTGAACACTAAGTAATGCCTAGACATAGTGGGAGGGTTATGAGACAACTAGACAGGTATCTAGGTCTAGGAGAAGGAATTATAGCCATCTCAAACCAAGAAGAAACGAATCCCATTACTTATACACAGGCTATTAATGATGTTGATGCAAAAAAATGGCTCCAGGTGATGGAATACGAAATAGATTCCATATACGCCAATGAAGTTTGGATCCTTGTACATCTACCACCAGATGTAAAAGCCATATGGTGTAAGTGGATCTAAAAAAGGAAAAGAGGATAATATGGAAAGGTAGAGACCTTTAAAGCTAGATTGGTAGCTAAAGGCTATGCTCAAAAGGAGGGTATAGACAATGAGGAGACATTTTCTCCAGTTACCATGCTTAAGTCCATCATAATTCTTTTGGCCATAGCAGCCTATTTTGATTATGAAATGTGGCAAATGGATGTTAAGACTGCATTTATTATTGGGGATCTTGAGGAGACCATTTATATGGCCCAAACAGAGGGATTCATTGAGCCAAGTAATGAGCATAAGGTATACAAATTGCAGAGGTCCATTTATAGGCTTAAGCAAGCTTCTAGGTCTTGGAACATTAGGTTTGATAAGTCTATCAAAACTTATGAGTTCATACAAAACCAAGATGAGCCTTGTGACTATTAAAGGATACAAGAAGGCAACGTTGCTTTTCTAATCCTGTATATTGATGACATTCTGCCCATTATGAATGATGTAGGAATGTTATCTACAGTTAAAGGATGGCTAAACGAACAGTTCTTAATAAAGGATTTAGGAAAGGCTAGCTATGGTCTAGGGATCAAACTTACAAGGGATCGTAAGAACAAACTGATAGCCTTGTCTCAAATAAGCTACATTGAGAACATGCTCAATAAGTTTTCCGTGTAAGATTCTAAGAGAGGTTTCATACCTACTAGACATGGAATCAAAATTTCAAAAAAGCAAGCTCCTAAGACCTAAGAGGAGGTCGAACGCATACATAACATTCCATATGCTTCGGTAGTTGGAAGTTTAATGTATGCTATGCATCATACTAGACTAGATATCTATTATACAGTGGGACTGGTAAGTAGATTTTAGTCTAATCTAAAAATGGAGCATTAGACTGTGGTGAAGTGCATACTGAAATATCTTCGTAGGATGAAGAACTTAATGGTTGTTTACTCTGGAAGTAACCTTATTTTGATAGGAAATACAAATTCTGATTTCTAATCAAATGTTGATTCAAGGAAATCAACTTTTGGTTCTATATTTTTTTTAAGAGGTAGAGCCATAGTCTGAAGGAGTATTAAGCAATCTTGTGTTATTGATTCGACAATGGAGGCTAAGTATGTTTCTACTTTTGAAGCAATAAAAGAAACAGTCTGGCTCTACAAGTTCCTAAATGACTTAGAGATGGTTCCTGAGGCAGAAACAACCATTACACTTTATTGTGATAATAGTGGGCCAGTGGCTAATTCTAAAGAACCTCGGAACTAAAAAGATGTGAAACACATTGAGAGAAAGTATCATCTCATAAGGGAGATAATACAACGTGGTGAGGTGAATGTGGTAAAGATTCCCACATAGCAAAACCTTACTGATTCATTTACGAAGATGCTGTCTCAAAAGAGTTTTGAGGGTCACATAATAGGGATGGGAATAAGGGATATGTCAAACTTACTTTAGGGCAAGTAGGAGATTGTTGTAGTTATATAAATATAGTGCCCTAAAAAGTAAGTGTATTTACTTATAACTTAATTTTATTCCAATTACTTTTATAATGAAAATATTTATTATTAATAAAACAAAATAGTTTTGTTTCATTTATATGAGCATTATATATATCTAGTCATAAGGTACTAAGATTCTTTTGTAAGTAATATTCATAAATATAGAGTTGTATGGGAAATACGTATATTATTATAATCTAAAATAATTGATTCACAGTTGAATAATCAAGTTGGTCGCTTGATTATGGTTTAGACTATAGTGTTACAATTTATATCCACGCAAGTAAAGGAGTTTACTTGAAGGGAATGATGAGTTTTATATCATAATAGTAGTTGACTATCGATAATGGCACTATTAAATGAAAGTAGGTCATTACTTTAATCTTAAAATATACACTTAAGCATTCGTTTATTATGGACTACAATCTTGATGAGTGGTGAACTCATATGTGTTTCATTATAATTTTTGATATGATTAGAATGGATTTTCACAAAGAATCGATCCAGTGTTAGCATGTTGGAATTATTAATTAAAACATGTATCAGGGAACATTCACTCAAGTAAAGAGTTTATAGTGATATCTTGACTTGTAGATGTTTTACGGAGATTGGTGATTAAACTAGTGCCAGTAGTTTTATGAACTAGTTACCTATCAAGTCTTAATACCAAGATGAGATCTTGTGTGATAATTACTGTATAGAGTAAAACGAGATATTTAGAAGGAAAAATCAACATAATGGCAAAATGGTAATTTTACTTTTTATTGTGCGGATAGCTATAATATGGTTCATAATAGAGTTTGCAATTGGACATCTTATTTGAAACACATGTTCTCATAATTTTTAGTAATTCAAGAGTTCAACTAATTGTCTTGAGTGGAATGACATTTAGTTAATAAGTTGGAATTAATTCTAATAAGATTAAATTAATTCCGAGCTTATTGGAGCTTGAATTATATAATTCTAATTAGATTTCCCATTTGGCTTCTAAGACGGTTATTAAGCAAAGTAAGAAATACAAATAGAGGTTTTAAAGCCTATGATTGAATGTTAGACTTACTTTAATTAATTGTAAATTGGAAGCCTATATGAACATTTAGAAATGGGCTAGATTTTGATTTAATTTGATTAACGAGATTAATTAAATTAAAAAAAAGTTATTAAAGATAAAAGGGGGTGGATTTTTGGTTTTAATAGGCTAAATGTGAAGCTGCATATTTAGCATTGGTTTGCTATATTTAAGATGTTTTTAACATGCTTTATCATCATTAAATGGAGTAATAATCTTGTCATTAAATGGTTTAATGGTTGTCATTTAATGATAGCATGTAACCTTTTAGCATTCATTGGATTAAAGAAGAAAGAGGTGC
>JANSVA010431299.1:7305-19052 GCA_025504915.1 Erythroxylum reticulatum | reverse complement strand
CTTCTATTTAGCAACTGGAAAGCTTCCTCCCGTTCCCAAAAATGGCATCCAAAATGGTATCCAAAATGGGAAAAAGGATGTGGTTAAACCTGCCTTGATGAAAACAAGTAGAGAATCAGATTCTGCTGCACAAGCTTCATCAGGAACTACTGATGGTTATAAGCTAGAAAATGATGTCAAAGATTCAACTCAGCTGCCAGATATGGCAGCTTCATCAAGTGGACTTCCAAATGATTCTGCTGATTCTGAAGGGACTGAATGTAAAGCTTGGTCATCTCCTGTGGGTCCTTGCTACTGCCAATCAGAATTGCTGCAAAAATGTCAAAATTGTGAAGACAGTCATGAGATTGGTGAAGGCAAAGTCATGTCTGGACAGCACCTAGAGACTCCACCTTATGGGTCACTATGTTACGAGCCACCAGAATTAGAAACTTGTGTAGCACCAACATTACATCATTCAAATGGCTGTCCTGCTCAGAGAGACTGCAACTCTACACCAGTTTCATCTCCTGTTAGTTTCTACACTCCACCTTGTAGGAAGATTAGTAATTTAAATGCGCAAAGCCCAGAATCCATATTAAGATTAGCAGCTAAAAGCTATCCCAACACTCCTTCCATATTTCGGAAGAGAAGGAGTGTACCTGAAGTGCCTGATATTCCAAGTAAGATCGGAAAAGTCGGTCAACAAATGATTGAGGATAGCTTTCATGTTTCTGATGACAATGAAAGGCCCCAGAAAGCTTCAAACAGAACTGGGGTTCAAGATCAAAGTTTTGATGAGGTACCTAACAGCAAGTCGTTCAATGCGTCTCCTCCCTACCGATTAAGATCGAAAAGAACTGCTGTCTTCAAGTCTGTGGAGAGGCAACTTGCTTTTACTATAGACAAGGAGAAGCATAATGGCACTAAACCAGAAGGAACATCTTTGAAGCAGCTTCTTGTTGTTGATAATCGGAGATAACAACAGTCTGGGAGATGCTCTTTTTGATCCTTTGGGTTGGGTTGACTAAATTTACTGTGTCTTCCATTCCAAAGGGACTTGCACACCCCTTGTTTACGGTATACTCTGGGGTCTGGACCTTTCTTTTTATCATCATACAATAATCAGCGAGAAGCCATTGCAAATTGGCTTTCTGGTGCGTTCGTGTAGAATAAATAGATCTTAGACAACTGAGTGCTTGTTGAGAAAAATATCAAGTGTAAAAACTTTTGTACAGATAGAGAGAATTTCTTAGAAGTCTTTACAGTCGGAGAAAAGTAATAGCAATGTTACATATATTGTATTAATAATAACAATGTAAACATAAATTAAGGCAACACAACAACAGCTAATCACATTCTTGACGAAATGTGAAGGTCTAATAATACGTTAGTTAGCTTTAATCCTACATAATAAAGAGGTGGTTTTTGATACATCCACATATGGTGCAAATTAAGGCAATGGACTTGGCCAGGTTACATAATCAACCAGGCACAGGTCATATATTACATACTCGAGCAAGACTCTCTAGCTTGTTGTTCATCTCTAAGCTAGAGCTTACAACACTGGTCGAATTGATTTATGTTTCAGTATGAGCTTGTTAGTAGGGGGCATTTATATTTATGACGGAACATGGCAATGTGGAACACCTCGATGCTTATTTGATCTGTAAAAATCTTTTTGTTGCTTTCATCCCTTATGTGTGTGACTAAGCCAGTCAGTGCAATATTGAAGATCCATGCATCGCCTTCCTTTTTGTGCTTGATTTCCAGGCACCAGGTCACTATTTCAGGATAGTTATCAGAAGCATGGGTTACGCTAAAACATACTTTCTACTAATTGTTGCGAACTTAAAAATCTTTTCAAACTCTAGTATCAACAAGATTTTTATCGAGATGTTGCTGTTGATGGATTAGATGGATGGGATACAACGCAACGTTTAAGCAAGACATTCCATGTTGTTTTGGTCAGATAGTAGATGTTTGATTGATTCCAGGGAAAGAACTTTGGAGCTCCAATTATTAATCCTGCTTTGAATCTTGTCTATCAGAAGTTTAAAGTCCCCAAGCGATGGTATGGTTTAGTAGACAAGACAGGAAGGCCAAGATAGGTTACGTGAAGGTGAACATGCTTGAAGCCTGTGAGATTGGAACTAGAATTAAAATTTTCAATTCTATCTATTAAAATTAACATCAAAATAATTTTGACTATTTTAAGAAGCATCTTTACATTTTAAAAATCTAATCCTTTAA
The DNA here is from genome assembly GCA_025504915.1 of Erythroxylum reticulatum. Classification (NCBI taxonomy): domain Eukaryota; kingdom Viridiplantae; phylum Streptophyta; class Magnoliopsida; order Malpighiales; family Erythroxylaceae; genus Erythroxylum; species Erythroxylum reticulatum. Next base: position 16,820 of record JANSVA010431299.1, on the reverse strand, counting down.
CTTTTTAAATTTACAAATTTAACTAAATATTTGTCTGCGTACTATCCTATGATCGAATTGAATACAAAATAATAATAATAAGAAATAATACGAAATAACCCCAAAAGTTCCTCCCTATCCTCCAAAACTGAAAATAAAAAGTAAAATCCAAAAACTCCAACATTTATAAGGATGAGATATATACAACATTTACATTATTAAAAATTAAAAATGTTTACCAATTCCCTTTAAACCAACGCATGGCAAGGGAAGCACAGTCCAGAGAAGAGAAAATCAACAACAAACAGATAATGAATCAGAGAAGAAGACAAAAGGTCAAAAAAATGATTTTCTTTTAGACTCTCTTGCCTTTGCATCATCATTTCAATGATCGAAGCAGCAATACCAAAAGCTTGAAAGGTGTCCATGACCAAGACCCCGTCTACAGTATTAGCTTAAGGAGAGGATAAAAACAAGCTCCCTGCAAAAGTGTCGTTACAAATGGGGTCAGTTTCTTGTTATATTTGGGTTCAAAAGCATATGTTTTCATACGTCAAATACTGGTCAAGGGCTCCATGTGTCCCATCTGTTTTAACACACTGTTACGTTTATACTAATGAAGCTTCCTGCAAGTAAGTAAAATACAAACTAAGGAACCTACAGGTCTGTAACTTTAATTGTTCTACAGATACCTTTTCATGTCGATAACGATTCTGCTATTCTGCAAGTACAAACTTAAGGAACCTACAAGTCTGTAACTTTAATTGTTCTACAGAGACCTTTTCAGGTCGATGACGATTCTGTTATTTATTACGTGTGACTAATCATGTTGAGCAAAGTACTTGCCTTTACCCTTGACATCGCAATTCGCTCGTTCTAAATTTGGCTTGTGGAGACCATCATACACCCAGATAACAAAAGAGAAGTAACGAACCCGAACAAGCTTCTTAACCCACTAAGATAAATCCACACCTTACTTCTGGATCCTTAGTGGTTCGCACCCGTTTCAAGTAAGAACAGTTGGAGAATAATCGAAGCATCCGCACCTTATTTACCATTCTGCATGATAATCCATCACTGTCTAAGAAAAATCAAAGTTCAGATGAATTATTTGGCATTATACTCTTAAATGATAAAATACAAGCTCATGGAACGTTTACAGAACTTAACAATCACCTACTCAATTACATCAAGAAAACAGGTCCAACAGTTGTTTGTCCAAGAACCTTAGAGCTTCGATCTAGCCCGTGAGAAGCAACCTAACATGAACAGTTGCTATGTTAAAAATGGTGAAACATAATAAAACTTTAGACAGAGACCATAAAATTTATGCAAGTGGCACAATCTCAATTGCAACAGCTAATCTTTTTTCCATTAGCATAGGTCCCCTGCTAAGCACTCCATACATTTACTTGTTATTCAATTTATCTCTATTGTTCAGGGAAAACAAATGGTTACCAGAAAGAGAAAACAAAGTTCAGTCTAAAGAAACCAGAATCATGGATCTTTATCTTCCTTGTAGTTCTCTTTAGGGAAATAGTTTCTGATTGCCGTGACACCAAACATGTAATACTTGTACAACATGCAGAAAGCAAGGCTGTGAAGCATTATCTCTCACCATGTAAGTTAGTGCAGCATAGCGCTCCTCATTAAGGTACAGTGGTTTTCCTCTATGAATTTCATGATCCTGTGAAAAATAACACATTATATATATACATTTATAAACATGCAGTCACGATAAGAAACAATCCATCTTGCAATATCGCCAGTAAGAACAAAAAAATCAATCAGTGCATGTCTGTAGGGAGACTTTGAGCAATAATTGAGACAAACACAAAAGGACAGTAGCTAAAACAATGGCATTATAAAGGAAATATCTCTATTCTCAGTTGGCTGAGTTCATAAAATGACATCCTTGAAATTCTTAACCTCAGTATAGGAGCACCAAAAGCTAAAAAAGTGATAACGTGGATGCATGCCATATTGCATCAGAAGTATCATTTCTTTAGGAAGCCTAAATTACCAGGACAGATTAAATAGAAAAGACTTATCATATTCCTCTCGGAGGATCAGAAAGGAATTTACCTCTTCACCAAATGCATCCAGGTATAGCGATGGCCAAGGAGCTTGGCGTGCACATCTTTGTAACAGAATTGTAGTTCTCTGCAAGAGGCAGAAATAAAATGTATAGTTCACCCGGCAACAAGAAAATGATAGCTAGAAACACAATGGATTATACCTTGATCAACAGAAATACACCAGTTCCAGCACCACAGACCATTGCATGACTTTGGCACCCATTATCCCTTTGAACAAAAGCAAATGAGAGGATGTCAAACTACACAAAAGATTTTGTTAAAAGAAATGTAGTACACCTAGAACAGATGTGCATATCTTGATGAGTGCTTGTAATAGGAATGAAAATCGCAGTTATGAACCTGCAGCATAACCTCCAGCCAGAACACAATCTACCACAGAGTAGGCACAGAGCAGGGTCATCAAGAACTGTATCACAGTCAACACAATGCTGTTTTATGTACCTGAAAAAAGTAAGTCTCCATAACTGTCTTATCCAATGTCAAGTAGAAATATTTGTAACGTAAATGAAGAACAGCCTCCATGACAAACCTCTGCAGTAGATCCTGGTAAAGGTGAGGTAGCCGCATTAACATGAATGGGACTGCAGGTGTCGAATGCAAAGCACCATGAAAACTATACATTTCATACTCTCTGCAGAAATGTTTGAACCAGCCATTCGCTACAGATCGAAGCACTTGATCCTTTAGAATGAAATCTAATGGAGGAATCTTGAACATCTTTTCAAGCTCTTGAATTTCATTCAACTCGATTAGATCACAGGCATTATATAATTTGTCCTTGAAGGCACTGGAAATATGATCCGGATCACAAAATGGTGCAGCGACTGAACTGCTCAGTAACTTCCAAAGTAATGCACACCTCCTCAAATAAGGGAAACTCAGTCTACGAATCATATCCTTCATATTAGAAGAGGGATCAACATAGTTTGAAACAAAATATTGTTTGATCCACTCAGATTCACCCAAAATTTTGGAGATGTCAGCAACTAGGGAATCATGAAAACCTAGTTGTTTAATTTCATGCTGCTGTTTTGCAAGAGTAGTGATAGTAGCCTGCATCCAACATAAAGGATTAGGAACCAGGCGATGTAGGTTTTTAAGTTAAAAGTAAAGAAATAAAAGAAAAAAGCAGAGCAAGTAACCCATATCACACCTGAATTATGCAAATAGCATAGAACAAATGAATCAGGGACAATAATGATTCCTGGCATGATAAAAAGAGTTCTGGAAGACAAAAGAGAATCCACATCAATGATGAAAAGGCATCATGAGCGAGGATGGGATCAGCTGCTCGATTCCAAAATTGAGTATCAGGATATGATGGGTCCTTCTCAGCATGTTTCCAAATAGATGACATGTTACCTAGCAAGCATATACACAGAGAATGTCAGAATCTGAGGAAAACTATTCAAATTCAAGTCAACCTCCTTATAATCCTATAATTTTCCTTGAAAATTACAAACACTCATTTCAAAAGTGTTCTCCTCATGAATGTTAGACGAATAGCAGTTATAGGAAACAAATTAGCAGTTGAAGTCTTCGAGATTCGGAATGTCAACATGTTTAATGCACAAGTTGTTTGTGAATGGAATGGTATCTAAAAGCTAAAGCCCTCAGAAAACAGCAAAGACCACAAGAAGAAACCACTGTGGGAGTCAACTCACCTCCATGTCCATCTATGCTGCCAGTATAATTCATAGAATATCCTGTGCAAAGAGAGCCAGTAAAGAGCTCAATCCCTCTAAATCTCTGAAGCAGATGAAGGACATTTTTACCCCTCACACTTCGTACTATTTTTAGCAACAAAGATAAAATAAATCCACTAGATGATTTGAGTTCCTCATACAGAGCACTAAGGCTATAGTTTGGGGTCATCTGACAGCGTCCACACCTTGCAGCAATCTCCGTTGATACAAGGGAATACTTAAATGTATCCCACATAATCATGGCAAGATTAACCCGTGGTGATCCCGAGAACTTATCCCATGTGTTTGGAAAATACATTTTAAGGAGCACGCGACAAACTGACTCAAGATTTCGCTCCATCTTTCCATTAGTTTGCTGGGAAAGTCTTTTCAAGATATCACTTTTTTTAATCATTCTTGCTGCAGATTCCAAGATAGCCAGTCCTTGTTGAACCCAGACAGAATTATATTCTTCACATGGTACACTTGAAGCTCCAGCGAGACATGCTGAAGAAACAACTGACATCATGGGCTGTTTGGAAACCTTCCGGAAATCCCCAGACAAAGAAGGTAAGGTAGAATTTGCCAGCCGGCGACATACAGGACAAAGAAATTCTCCCTAGTAAAAACACAGAAAAAAGGAGCAAGAAAGAGAATTAACAACAAAAATATTCTTCAAGATTGAAAAACAAAATGTGAACAGCATGAAATAACCAAACAAAAGGCACCTGATCTGGGTCAACGATATGCACGCCTTCGAAAACAAGTCTTCTTACATGTCTGCATCAGTACATTGTTGAAAAGCCACTTTATAAATAAAAGTACCAACAAACACCAAAGCACTGGATCACGTTAAGTCAAGTCAAATATTCATATAGATAACAGGTACGTCAACAACTTAGGAAAGGAATGTTCAGGATATGCTGAATGTCTGATCCAGCTCAACCTTGCCGATATTTATTTCACTCAACAACTATCAGCAGCATAGGACATAGTGAGACAAATTGTTAACGGCTCAGTAGTACGTCCCACAAGGATATTTGAATGGTCATAAAAACGTTCCAGTAATGTCGTGCAAAAAACGGTTAAAGCACATTTTTATAAAAATGGTTGTCAACACAGCATGTAGATCCAAGTATACCTAAAGAAACTAATCATTATGCACTCAGACAAGAAAATTTGCTGCAAAAGATACCCAAAGTTTATTAGAGACATGCTTCAGTATTTATGTCGGCCCATTACCTTTCTCTCAATGATGACAAATAGCGATCTAGACATCTCTGATGCACAGCATGACCACAGGAGGATAGATGGATGCCATCACAATTCATAGGACCAAATCCATCGTATGGGATCTGTGAGGTTGATTCTGTTGATACCTTGTCGACAGAAGTACTGGCAGAAGCTGAAGTGAGTTCTGCTGACACTCTAGAAAGGGTTGCTATATATTTTCCAAGCAATACAGATTCCAAAGCTCCATTCTCTGGGACACCTACTACAGCTTTACATTTCTTATTCTGCTCTCTGCAATCGCTAATTAGCAAATTCTTTTGCATCTCCTTCCGAATAGTAAAGTACATATCTTCTTCCAAAGTATCAAAAGAATGTACAGTTGTCACATTGTCATCCTTATGTGCACAAAATTGTGTATTCTTTAATGAAGGAAATCGAGCCTGAAGAAATTCAATAACAGCATTTACTTCTCCTTCTTGAGCATAATTAGAAAACTCATCAACTGCATTTTGTGCCAACAGTGCCAATTGAGTAGGAGATATCCCTCCCAAACCAGCTGGAGTAGGGATCATTCCAACTGCCTTGTTTTTTGGTACAGAAATATGATCCTCACTAAACTGTTGAGATTTATCCCAAGATGGAGGAATGCTGTCAATGAGCCTCAAAATCCTTGATTTCTTGAAGAGCAGCAAAAAGATATTTATCGAATTCAGTATATAAGCTGTTATAATCCAACAATAGAACCTATCAATTACCTCAAACAAAAGCAGACACAAAAAGCAATTGTACCTGTAGAAGAATTAAGAAAGACACAGGATTTTTGGAATTTGGATTATGGCAGAGAGAACAAACATCTTGCACAGTCTCTTCCAAATCCTGCTCATCATCAGAATTACTTTCCTCCAATTCATTTTTTGAATCAACTTCTGAAACGGAATTGATGCTTGACAAAAATTTGGACTGTTCAGCTTTCATTTTAGCCTGCATTTGCGAACAAGTAAACCCAATCACATTCAAATTCACTACTGCAAACGTTCCATTCACCTTGTTTTCAGTTAGGCAATACATTGTGGTAAAATAGGACCAACAGGAATCTAATGTGAAATTACATGTAGCTAATTGTAAGAGAACATAAATGTCAACCAACAATTATCCTTCAGCAGGAAGCAAGCATATATTACTTCATTGTCGAAAAAAATCAAATCCTATATGCAATAAAATCTCACCAAAATAGCAGCTTGTCTCTCACGAGCCTTGGCCTTGCGTATCTCACCATCAGATGCTGAAGCTGATGCATTTTTTTCACCCGTATGATTGGATTGTGATATATGAATAACTACTTCAGGAGCAAGTTCCTGCAGTTTCATCATGCATTGAGAATCTAGCTCCCCAAACTTCTTCAATAAACTTTCAATTAAAGAAGAAAGGTCACAATTTCCAGCTTCCACAAAGTTTTCTAGGCTTTCCTTCCTGTGTATTCTCATTAGAGAGACCAGGAGTGAAAGCAAACTCTGCTCACCAGCCCCATAACTTAACCCCTCATGAATTTCTTCAACAGCAAAAGCAAGCATGGCAGAACAACCTCCATTATAAAATGCAAAATCACCAGATTCCCTGTGCTGAAAACATATATCTAATGCCAACGAGAGCAAGTGCAATGAAGTTAGAAGAACAACATCAGGAACCCATGCCTCAGTCAACTTATCAGAGAAAATCGCATAGAATAACACTGATCGTATAAATTTAAGGACCATTTTACAAGTTGCTAGTCCAGCTAGGGCCTTGAGAGGAGAATAGATCTTTGTCCACCTGGGCACCTGAGTGGTCAATGCTGAGACACCACAGTACCGTGTATATCTTTCTTCTGCAACTTGCAAGTCCCTTGAGTGCCAACGAGGATGATAAAGGTCCAACTCTTTCCAGCATATCCATCGTAGGGAGTACATGCCCTGCAGGGAGCACATAAGGTCAACTTAAGAAAAAACAAAAAGGGAACAAAAATTCAAGCCATAAAACAAACCTGTGTGAAGCCAGATGGATTAGAGTATATGGCAACAGCATCCAAAATTTCCTGAAGCTTATCAAGCTTTGCCAGGTCACGAGGTATAGATTTCACCAGCTGACTGCGAGTGGCATCTCCAATAGACAGCTTATGGATCAACTCTCTTCTCAAATTTTCAGCAGCTGTTAGGCCAGAAAATCGCCTTTCTTGGACAATTTGTATGATGAGGGTCAGCATTTCCTGCACCAAAATTGGCTCATACCTGAAAAAACAGATTGTATGCTATGTCTTCAGTAGAACACAATTATACTGATACCCAGCAACTTTAAAAAGCCTACAATTACAAAGCGGATTGTGAGAATCTAGAAACTTTGAACCCTGAAATTAATTCAATCAAGTAAAATAAGAGTAATTTAGTGCATTTAGAGATTGATGCAGAAGTAGCATCTGCAAATAGTCACAACCTGACACATGAATACCAGGAAGCTTAGTGCACTCCAGAGTTTTCCCAGAAATTAGACGATGAAGCAAGTATTTTCCAAAGATGAAGCACGATTCCTATGTGCATATCTTAAAATTCAAAAATGCCACAACTAGTAGAAGTAAGATCTCAAGTCGCCATTGAATTTATGAATCAAGACTTGAAAAACATCACTTTCTTTCAGGCATCTAACCAAAAACTGTCACCCTCAACAAAAAAGTAGTACCAGAAACTCATAATAAAATGCACACGAGTAACGGATATGAATGCAACTAAAGCAGAAGTAGCAGTTTTCTGGAATGCAATATCAACAACCTAACGTGAGGGGGGAAAAAAAAGCAATATCAAGTGTATGTTCATTTACTCGTTGGATCTTTCAGGCTTCAGAGACATATAGTCAGCTAGGGCAAAGCGTTCTATGATTCTATTAACATAGAAGTCTGCTGGAGCCAACGCCGCACAACATTGCAAAAGGAAAAGATCCAGTTCTAAACCCTGTTCAGACCTGCAAAAGGGCACAATAGGAAAACATTGAGAACCAACAAATATGCACCCTTAGTCCCCCAACCCTAAAGGACAAACCAAATACAAAGCATGAATACTAACCATCTTACAGTACGGTACCACTCAGACGACATAATGGCAGCATCAACATTCTTCTTCCACATGCCAGCATGCACTTGGGCACAGAATACCCTATTACGCAAAGGATGCTCCATAACAAAACCAGAAAACCCACAAGGATGGAAGCTCCCAAGGATATGTGCAAAGAAATCATAATTTGTTGAAGATGGAATTGGATTGCCAACAGTATTCATATTGGGCAACTCACTGTAACACCTTTTCATTGTTCTTTGAATAAGCAACGAAAGTAATCGATGCAAGGTAATATGTACAGATACATCCTGTGAACTAACATCGTAAATTATATTCGGCCACTCAGACCAACTTAACAATCTTAAAGTATCTACTTCAGCAGAACCTACCACTTCCATCAAATTGTCATCAGAACTTGCAGAATTAGTCTCACTAGGGACCATTGCCATATGATCCTGCCCTATACCCTTTGAATTCTCAATTTCAAAATCCATATGAGGTCCACCACGTGGTAATGAAGAACGCTCTTTTTTCTGATCCTCACTTGTGCTAGTGAGTCCGCAAAAACCTTTCCTAATCAGGGCATATGTTTTCTTTAAATCTAAAAAGTTGCTAACAGCACTGCCACTAGTAGTTGAAGATGATAGAACTCTAGATGCATTATCAACTTCAAGGGAATTTTCAATGGCCCTCAAGCATTCATATGTCAACCACTTAACTGATGAAGGAATCATATCTGACTGAACTTCAACACCAGAAGCAGAAATAGATCCAGTACTCCTTGCTACCGCACTACCTACAGAGCTTTCCTGTGTAAGCCGTCCTACTTTTGCATGTCTGGCATTATCTCCTTCATCGACATCTTGCTCATGATTGTTAAGGAAAACATCACTGCCTATTTCTGCACTTGCAGAAAATGCTCCATCTACCAAAAGGGAATGAATATTTGCCACAGAGTGACTTAAAACGAAAGGGTAATTGGTGTTTTCATTTTCTTCTTCTATGTGGAGGCCAGTTTCTCTTTTAAGGGGACTCATCCCCTGCAGAAAAGACAAAAGCTTCATCCAAGTTCTCAAAATATCTCTCCGCTCATTGATTATATATTTTGGCACCACAGCATGGCTCATAGCAAACCTGATATCTTCAACAACACGAATAGTTGTTTCATAAATATTTCCCCACTTGTTAACCTGTAAAGACAATAACCAGAATTACCATATATTCTAGAGATTAAACAGTCATAAGCCTCAACCATGTAAAGATATTACTAAAATTAGCACCCCAGTTACCATCTCCTTACCTAAAAAATTATTATACACTTAAAAAGAAGAGAGGCAATTTGAACAAAGTCAGATGCCAACAACCGTGATCACAGCTCGATTCAAAATCATCAGCTATACTGATCACAAAAATTATGAAACTTTAAAGAGTAACTTCAA
>JANSVA010431289.1:0-19053 GCA_025504915.1 Erythroxylum reticulatum | reverse complement strand
AACAGCTAATACTAAATAATTAATTTTACCAAACATCTTTAATAAATAGTTGATACTATCCACTGGTCAAATCAGTTGATAGAATCAACTATCAATTAACCGTTAATAAAATCAATTAACAACTAATGCAATATGTTGTTTGCTAAATAGGGTCAATATAACTAAAACGTCGTCTTTCAACATGATTAAATCCTAAATCTATCATAATTGTAAAATTAATCAAAATTTGAAATTTTTTTATACTCAATCCTAAATTTTATTATTTATATTATTCACTTCACTCGAAATTATGATTTTTTAGTCCCAAAAATAAACTTACCATCACTTGCCCTTTTTAGTTACATGTTTCTGATAAAAGCATAATAATAAATTTAATTCTATTAACAATTTCATGTTTATCCTGACCTAAACCTTTGAATTGTCGTGCTATGGTATACACTCCCTTAATACCGAACAACTAATGCTAGCGGACAGAAAAGTCGTTCAAAAGACAAAATAAGCACACTTTATAATATTATATTCTCTTTTGGTTAGGATCAAAACCCGTCTATTTGAACTTCTTTCCTTTTTCAGGGCATATCAATTACCATATTTCCGCGTCATCCACTAGTTCCGTGTCTAGGCTTTCTAATCTAACTCGTCGTCGTCTCTACTACTAAGTACTAACCCAACCCAAGAGGCGAGCCCGTTTGGTCCCATAAACCGCCTGATCCAACCCAAACCTAGAAAACCGGTTCTCCACAACCGCCTTTAAACCCCTACTCAGAACTTTGACGTCCTCGTCTCCACCACCCCCATCGACCCACTCAATCACAACCACACTCTTGGTCCGCCCACCAACAGTCGACATCTCGGCCCGGACTGCCCTTCCCCGAGCCCACCCAATCGCTTGCGCTAAATCACCGCTCAATCCCGGTCTATCCTCGCAACAAACGCTCGCTCTCACCATCCTCGTTTCACTGTCACAGTAGCTCACAGTAGCCTCATCAGAGTCCCCGGGAAACGGCCATCGGCGATCGGAATCCCACCCGCCGCCACCCTTCCCAGCCAAGTCAGCCACTTGCTTTCGTAGCTCCGTCAAGTGACGCACCACCTCCGCCAGCAACGAAGCCTTATCTGTCTATTTAACGGACAGTGACAGAGTTAGTTTACTACAATGCCCTTCCGTCCCGAAAAAGGACAAAAAAGATTCAATTGATTGCAGAGACAAATGTGGATGTGAAGTGAACGTAAATGTAACCTTGGTGGTCTTGGGAAGCAGAGTCCGGAGAGTGGAGAGATGGGTGTTGATACGCTGCCTGCGTCTCCTCTCAGCTTCTTTGTGACCCCTCAATGCCTCCGTTGATTTCTTGCCCGATTTCAAAGCGGAGCTCAGGGTGGATTCTCGGTCGTTCGTCGCGTTCGCAGAGCTTGACTCTTGAACACATCCAGCCTTCCTTTGACTCTCGGATGCAGAGAATAAGTACCTTTGACCAGGAAGCATGTCACTTGTTCTGCTCCTAAGAACTAGATAGAGACTGTATATTGGGAAAAAACAGGTATTTGAGTAAGGAAGAAGAAGAAGAAGAAAGAAAGAAAGCTGAAAGCTTTATCACAAAAGAAGCTGGTTTTAGATGAAGTTGTTTCCTACAGAGGAAACCCAAAAACCGTTTCGAGGGTTATTACTGGGAGCAGACAAGAAAGGTGGCATAAAAGGAGGAGCCAAAAGGAAAAGGATGAGAAAGTGCAGTAGGGTTTTATGTGGAGATGAGAAAACTAAAGAATGTCTACGTTGGAACTTCTAAGTCGTGAAGAGAGACTTTACTTGGTAAATGCCTCTTTAAATGGAGTTTCGGTGCGACGAAAAGAGGAACGAGGCACTAAGAATTTGGAGGCACAGCCACATCATGTACGACGGCGCCGACAGCTTGTATAGAGAAGAGTAAGAAAGACGGAATCAAAAAGGAAACACAACTTTAGTTATAATGGGCCCGACCAAACATTTTCTTTGTTAAAACTGTTTTATCCGTTGCTCACTCTGACTTTTACTCTCCATCTGCTCTGTTCTCTTATGTGTTGGCAACACACCGTTGATACATCAAATCACCAGTTCTCAGTTCTGTAGTGTCTAAATATGCGAAGTATAAATACATAGAAAAATCCCATATGCTGTGAAACGAGGCATGTGAATATGTTGGATGGACCCCCACAGAACTCTGGAACTCTGGACAAAATGAGATTGACATTTTGAGGAAGTGGCAGTACTGTCTAAGACAAGCACTGGTTAGAGTATTCCTATTTGCGTAGGCTATGAGGTGACACTTCCTCGATGCAATTGGCATGTTTCTAATCTCAACAATGGACATTTTCCACAGTGATTCAGGATGGTTTCTGGTCTCATGTGGACCGCTCTACTAACCCTACTTGGACATTACCATAGACCAACTGTTACATGAAGATGCCTTCCTGAACAAGTCCAGTTTCTCCCGCATTTATCACGGTAAATGGTAAATGTTAGAAAATAAACGTAATAAAGCATAATTACAAAGATCATTTCAGATAGGACTTCTTCATATACATATAAAACAAAAAATCACATACTTAAATTCTTGTTTTGATTCTTCAGGGTAAAGAACTTTTCGTTCCTAATTTACTGCAAAAAATCTGTACGTTTCTACTCGGTTAAGCATCTTAAAACATATAAATACCGATGTATATATTTACGTTTTGTTTTTATAGCCTTTATATAACTACCGTCATATAACTACCTTTGGTAGTTATTTCAAGAGATTTGACTACTATATCTTTCATGGGTGTATATGAGTCATCATCTCCTACTCATATATGATGGGTTTAACAAAACTCTGCAATGCTTATACTTGTTCAATAATCGGTGTGATCAGCATATGACGAGAGTACATTGTCACATATCTGTTAGGAGTACATGACATCTCGATTAACAAATTGATCCTGGGATTTATGTGTTCTTAAGCAAACATTGTATGCTATATCTTAGATCATATCTCGCATTTGCACTTTTCTTTGATCTCCTTTCGTTTCTTATATCATGACTGTATTCAAATTCTCTACTAAAGAGACGACGACCATCTATGAATACTTTTCATGCGAGTCAATGATCTAAATTAAATGACCTTCCTCTATTCTCAATTCTCTTTTGAATTAAATTTAATTTGCTTTCCTAGAATTATTTCATAGGATCACATCTTGCTTGATCTTTTGGCAATAACCTAAAGTAGCAAACCTTAAATTCAATTCTCAAGAATGAAATAAGAGTCATAAAGGTATATGATGAGGTTTTTCTTAACCTCAAGGATTTCACACAATGTAAGATAAAACTTGCGACTTACATGAATACCTTTTGTGGTCAGTTGTGCATACATGGTACGAGTCATGTGCTATGGTATTTACCCACTTCATTTAACTTGAACATTTTTATTCAAGAAATACTGTACAGATGATAGTTCAAATATACTTAATGTTTAACTTGAGTTCAAATATACTTAATGTTTAACTTGAGTTCACTCATCTACTCAAAAACTTATTCAGAACTCACATCTGGTAATGTAAGATAGATATAGTGATTAATAAATCACTTTTAACCAATTTTCTTGCGGCATTTATAGTTTAAGTTTATCGCTCTCAATTATCACCTAGATAATAAATGTTAAACTTGCCTCATCTCTAGCGAGCATAAACACTAGAGGTGATTTCCTGTGTGAGAGAGCCAATCTATAATCTGTCTCATATATTTATGATTCATCTAAAAATATATTTATACACAAACACATATATTTATGAATCACATGATACACAAATGTATAATCTTCATCATACACTATATCTAAACATATGACATTATTGAGTGAACATATATAGAAAAATGTTTATCAATATATTTTAAGATCTATGTAGTCCTAGTGACTTTACATGCCCAATGTATACATCTCTAAAAATTGGCTTTGTCATTGGGTCTGCTATCATATATCGCGTATATATATATCTCATGTTCAGTTCTCCTCGTGCAACTATCCTTCACATAATTATACGTAGTATCTATGTACTTTATCTTACAATGAAATTTGGGTCTTTAGTATAAGCGACTGCAACTTGACTATCAATGTTGATGGACACTGGATTAATTTCGTTTTTAGTGACTCCCAAATGCACAAAAAATCGATGAAGCCACACAGTCTCTTGTGTTGTAGTTGAGAATGCTATAAATTCAGCTTCCATTGTGGATAATACAACGCAAGATTGTTTCTTACTTTTCCATAATATTGCTTCATGGTTTAGTACTAATACATATCCTGAGGTAGATTTTCTTTCATCTAAATCTCCTCCCCAGTCTACATCTGTATACCTTTATATACATAGATCCTGCATAACATAATGCATAGTTCACAGTTCCCTTTAAATACCTCAATATTCTCTTTAGTGCTTTCCAATGTGCTTGGCCTGGATTTGATTGATATCTGCTCACCATCCCAACAACGTAACAAATATCTGGTCTTGTACACATCATTGCGCACATAAGACTTCTAACTGCACTAAAGTAAGAAACATTCTTCATTTGTTCCCTTTCTTGTGCTGTTGATAGGCAATTTCTCTTACTAAGTCCTTCACTTTTAGCAATAGGATTATCAATTGGTTTGTAATCTTACATACAAAATCGTTCAAGAATTCTTTTAATGCACATCGCTTGTGAAAGCGATAACAATCTCTTCGAATGATCTCTTGAAATCTTGACTTCAAGAATGTATGCTGCTTCACCCATGTCTTTCATTTCAAATTCAGATAATAACCAATCTTTGATTTCCGTAAGAAACATATAGTCATTACAAGCAATCAATATATCATCTACGTATAAAGATAAAATTGTGAATTTATCTTTGGATCTCTTAACAGACACACAATAGTCTTCATCGATCATTTGAAAATTATATAAAATGATTACGTTATGAAAATGAATATACCATTGTCTTGAAGACTTCTTCAGGCTATAAATCGATTTTAATAATCGACAAATTTTATTTTCTTGACCTGCCTTGATGAAACCCTCAGGTTGTTCCATATAGATTTCTTCATCTAATTCTTTATTGAAAAAAGCAGTTTTTACATCCATCTGATGTAATTCAAGATCCAGACTGGCTACTATAGCCAGAATAAGACGAATTGAAGTAAACTTCACAACAAGTGAAAAAGTTTCCTCGTAATCAATTACCTCTTGTTGTGTGTATCCTTTTGCTACAAGACGTGCCTTATATCTTTTGATATTACCATCAACTTTTCGCTTAATTTTGAGAACTCACTTGTTTCTAATTGCTTTACGCCCTTCAGGGAGGTCAACTGTTGGACCCCGCATCTAGAGCCCAACATCAGAGTCATGAGAACATGAGCCAAAAATCCTTTAGTTTCCAGAGTCCAACGACCCAAAGTCATAAAGCGTGAGCGGGCTTCCTTGTAGGGTTATTTCAATGAATCCTCATTAGCCATCAGATGGATTTTAGGGTTTAGGGTTTAGGGTTTAGGGTTTAGGGTTTAGGATTTTAGGGTTTAGGGTTTAGGGTTTTAGGGTTTAGGGTTTAGGGTTTAGGGTTTAGGGTTTAGAGTTTAGGGTTTTAGGGTTTAGGGTTTTAGGGTTTAAATCCAAAGCATTAAAATGTTCTTACCTTAAACCTTCACCAAATAAAGAGATGTTTGGTTCAAAAGAAAGCTCTTATCTTCCTCTACCTTTTTCCCTTCTTGATCACTCTCAAAATCCCTCTTAAAGGCTTAGAAAAATTAAAACCTAGCTCAACTCTCTTTTTTGTCTCATCCACCAACAATCTCTATCCCTTCTTTCTTATTTTTGGGTTTTCTCTCTTCTTTCATTCTTCACCATCATTTTCTCTTCTAAAGCATAAGCCCACAATTCCTTCTTCCCATTTTGCCCCTCCTTCAATGCCTTAAGACTTTATAACTTAATTGATGTTCCAACAATGCCCTTTATATAATGTTATCACCTTAACACTTTAATTCCCTTAACCTAAATTATATTATCTTACTCACATTAATATGCTAATTAATTCCAACACAGATTAATCTAGTAAGACTCCTAAATAAATCTAATCATATTTATTCATCAAGAAAAAAAATTCGGGGTCAACATTTCTCCCCCTTTAAAAGAATTTCGTCATCGAAATTCTTACCTTAATCGTTAAAGAGGTGTGGGTACTTCTCCTTCATGGCTTCCAAAGATTCCCACGTGACCTCTTCCACAGAATGGTTTCTCCGCAGGACTTTGATTACCCGAACTGTCTTATTCCAAAGGACCTTCTCCTTAGTGTCCAAGATCTCCACTGGAGCTTTCTCATAGGTTAGATCATCTCTCAACTGAACCTCAGTGGTCTGAATAATATGGGAGGGATCCGATCTATACCTCCTTAACATGGACATATGAAAGACATCATGTATCTGTGACAATTCTGGTGGCAACGCCAACGTATAAGCTAGTGGTCCGATCCTCTCTACAATCTCATAAGGACCCATATATCCGGACTCAACTTGCCCTTCTTGCCAAACCTTATGATTCCTTTCCAAGGAGATGTCTTAAGAAAGACTTTCTCACCTACTTCATACTCTATTTCCTTCCGGTGTGCATCAGTATAACTTTTTATTCTATCCTGTGCTGCCTTAACTTGTTGCTTAACCAAATTAATCTTATCGACTGTCATCTGAAGCAACTTTGGCCCTATCAGTTTCCTTTCTCCTTATTCATCCCAACATATTGGAGTTTTACATCTCCTTCCATACAGTGCTTCGTAAGGAGCCATCTGAATGCTTGAATGGTATGAATTATTGTAAGCAAATTCGACCAATGGTAATTGCTCGTCCTAAGCTCCTTTGAAATCTATCACACATGCCCTAAGCATTCTCTCAAGGGTTCGAATGGTCCTCTCATATTGACCATCTGTCTGGGGATAAAAAGCAGTGCTAAAATTCAACTTGGTTCTCAGAGCCTCTTGTAAGCTTCTCCAGAATCTCGAAGTAAATCGAGGATCCCTGTCAGAAACTATAGAATCTGGAATCCCATGCAATCTCACTATCTCATCAATATACTTCTTTGCTAGCACTTTGTCAATCGATCAACAATGATCCATATGGCATCATGCTTCCTACTAGTCTGGGGCAAACACATCAGAAAATCCATGGTTACTCTTTGCCACTTCCATTCAGCAATGGACAATGACCTTAAATTGCTTGAAGGTGCCTGATGTTTAGCCTTCACTTGCTGACACACTAGACACTTGCTTGCATATTCTGCTATATCTCTCTTTATGCCTTTCCACCAGAAATGCTCTTTCATATCTCTGTACATTCTGATGCTACCTAGGTACATGGCATAAGGCGCTTTGTGTGCCTCATCTAGTATTTCATCCTTTACTTTCTTGACATTCGGAATACAAAGTCTGTTTCCGACAACCATGAGTCCATCATCCCTCACTACCACTTCAGATTTCTTGCCATTCTAAATTTCTTCTCGGAGCTTACTCAATTCTGTATCCTGTGCTTGTAACTCCTCAACTTTTTCCCTAAGTATCGGTCTTACTCTGAAATTAGCAAAAATACAAATTGGCTCCTCCTGGATGATACTCAATCAACAAATCAAAATCCTTAATTAGCATTAACCATCTTCTCTGTCTCAAATTCAGCTCTTTCTGACACAATAAATACTTAAGACTTTTATGATCTATAAAAATCTTTGTTTGAACCCCGTACAGATAATGTCTCCAAATCTTCAGAGCAAAAATTACTACTGCCAATTCCAGATCATACATCGGGGAGTTTAGTTCATAAGGTTTTAGTTACCACGAGGCATAAGCTATCACCTTGTCTCCTTGCATCAATACACAACCCAAAATCTTTCTTGAAACATCATTGTAAACTGTATAACCTTCATCTCCCATAGGCAAGGTCAGAATTGGAGCACTTGTCAATCTGTGCTTAAGCTCCTTAAAGATCTTCTGATATTCATCACTCCAGATAAACTTCTAATTCTTCCTCAACAACTTAGTC
Organism: Erythroxylum reticulatum; assembly: GCA_025504915.1. NCBI lineage: Eukaryota > Viridiplantae > Streptophyta > Magnoliopsida > Malpighiales > Erythroxylaceae > Erythroxylum > Erythroxylum reticulatum. The sequence goes on along the minus strand of JANSVA010431289.1, from coordinate 10,998 downwards.
ATTGGAGCAGCTATCATAGAAAATCCTTCAACGAATCTCCTATAATAACCTGCCAGACCTATAAAACTCCTCACTTCTATCACTATCTTTGGTGCATACCAATTCACCATTGCTTCAATTTTATTTGGATCAACATGCACCCCATCTTTCGATATCACATGTCTAAGGAAAATTACTTCTTGAATCCATAATTCACATTTGCTGAACTTAGCATAAAGTTCCTTCTCCCTTAGTGTTTGCAAAACTATCCTGAGATGCTCCTCATATTCCTCTTCACTCTTGGAATAAACCAGAATGTCATTGATAAACACTATGACAAACTTATCCAGATACTCCTTGAAGACCTTATTCATAAGATCCATAAATGCAGCTGGAGCATTGGTCAGTCCGAATGGCATGACTAGGAACTCGTAATTCCCATAATGAGTCCTAAAGGCTGTCTTGCTTATATCAGACTCCTTGATTCTGAGTTGATGATAGCCCGACCTGATGTCAATCTTGGAAAAGACCCTTGCACCCTGTAGTTGGTCAAACAAATCATTGATTCGTGGCAGAGGGTACTTGTTCTTAACAGCCACTTTATTGAGTCTCCGGTAATTAATGCACATGCACCATGTCCCATCCTTCTTCTTAATAAATAGAACTGGTGCTCCTTATGGTGACGAACTCGGTCTTATGTATCCCTTCTTAAGCAGTTCCTCCAACTGTTCTTTAAGATCCTTCAGCTCAACTAGAGCCAATCTATAGGGTGCTATAGAAATGGGTATAGTTCCAGGAATCAAGTCAATGGCAAACTCAAATTTTCTCACCGGTGGCAAACCAGGTAAGTCCTTTAGGAACACGTCTGGGAACTCCTTTACAATCAAAAAATCTTCTAACTTTCCTTCATTCACATCAGTGTCCACAACATATGCTAAGAAGGCTTCACATCCCTTGTCCATCATCCTGTCAGCTAGCAAAGCCGAAATGATTCTTAGTGATGGTGTTTTCTTGTCCCCTCTAAAAGTTACCTTCTCACCGTTACCCAGATCAAATTCCACCTCTTAAGGCTACAATCTAACTTCGCATAATACTTCTCCATAACTTCCATTCCAAGTATGACATCTAAACCTTTTAGGTCTAGGTCCACTATTAGTCTAGCACCATCGATGAAGAGCTCACATTCTCTATACACTTGACTTATTATCACATTCTTTCCTAGAGGAGTACTACCAATCAAAAGACTATCCAAAAGCACCGAATTCACACCATGTAATGACATGCTTGCAGAAACAAATGAATATGTAGAACCAGAATCAATCAAGACATATACTTCGGAATTAAATAACTGAGTCATACCCGTGACAACTTCAAGTGCGGCTACAACTTTCTCTCTGGTCATGGAGAACACCCTTTCCTGAACCTGAGTCTGACCTGACCCTTTGGTCTTCCTGGAGGAATAACTTTCCTTGCAGCCCCAGAACTGTCCACCTCAGTGACTGGCCTGGTTCTCCCTATTTTTGCTCTCCTTGGGGCTTGCAACTGCGACCCCTCTCACCTTATTACTTGAGGACAGTCCTTGATCCTGTGTCCCTTCTCTCCGTATCGGAAGCATGCTCCAAGTAACTTGAAGCACTCTCCCCTGTTAAGCTTTCCACAATGCTCACATTGAGGGTTTATGTTCCTGCTCCTCTCCACCTTGTTATTGCCCCCTGTGGTTGAGACTTGCATTGAAGTTGCCCTTGCATGCTTGTTCTTAGTAGGGCCACTACTTCCTACTTCACTCTGCGTGTGGTAACTCCTTGTACTCCTCTCAGGCCTTAGAGCACTCATTCCCTTATTTGAAGATTGCTCCCGACTCTTCCTCTTTCTGCTCACTTTATTCTTTATGTTCTCCAATTTTTCAGCCTAGAGTGCAGCATCTACCAGTTGCTGGTAGTCACAGAAATTGTGGATTAAGACGTTCTCTTTGATCCCCAAATGGAGTCCTCTCTTAAGCTTACGACATTTATCCTCCTCATTGGTAACAATGTTGGCCGTATACCGTAACAACTGGGTGAACTTCAACTCATACTCACTCACACTCATATCTCTCTGTGTGAGATTCAAAAACTCCCTGGCCTTCACGTGAACAAAAACTTTGGAGAGGTACTTCTTCTTAAACACTTTCACAAAGTCTCTCCATGACAACATCGGAAGCATAATTTGACTGTGGGGTATTGATTCTCACCAATGAAAAGCATCCCCCTGTAGTAAGCTCACCGCATAATCTAGTTTCTCCTCATAAGAACATTTCATCTGAAACAGGACTCTCTTGGTCCTCTTCAACAATGCTTCAACCTCTTTAAGATTTGTAGTCCCATTGAAATCTACAGCTCCATACTGGCGGAGCTTATCATACTATCCACTTCTATCTACTGGAGCTTGCATTAGAACTTGAGACCCTTGGCCCATGGCATATGAGAAAGCTTGAGCAAAGTCTTGAAAGAATTGTGGATCTATGGGTTTGCTTGAAGCATCAGAGGAGGCGGTGGAGGCACTTCCTGTTGCCTACTAGGTGCCTCAAAATCTGGAGTAGAATGTGTCCCCGCATCTTATGGGATAAAGAATTTATCCGTGCTCCCTTGGCGAGAGCCAGATTGAGTCAGAGCTCCTCGAGTTCTTCTTTGAGGCGACATAATCACTCTTTCAATTTAAAACCATTAAAAATCTTTAGTTCATGCAAAATAGTTTCAGATCATGTACAACAATTCAAAGCATTGCAAGGTGTTCATTCAAAAATACTGCATGCTCATTTCGTGTCCTAAACTACCCATTTCATGTTTAAGATACTCCTAAACCTAGTCGTACACCTGGACCAAAACCTCATCGTACACCTGGACCAAAACCTAGTCACTCTGATGCCACAACTGTTAGACCCTACTTCCAAAGCCCAACGTCGGAGTCATAAGAACATGAGCCAAAAATCCTGTAGTTTCCAGAGTCTAACAACCCGGAGTCATAAAGCGTGAGTGGGCTTCCTTGTAGGGTTATTTCAATGAATCCTCATTAGCCATCATCCCATAAGGGTGGTGTGCCCACACCAGTACACACCAAAATCACAATTTGTCTTCTTCAAAATAATTGTAACTCTCAGCGTCTTATTTATTTTTAAATAAGAACCACCTTATTAGGAGCTCTAAAGCTCAAGATATGCTTACAAATCCAAAGAGTGTTCATAACATGATTATGCTCTTCCAACCAATCCATCATATTCTTTCCATCAATATATTTCAAAACTATATAAAAAGTTACCAATTCTTAAGGAGAGGTATAAAAAAGTATTAGGAATCTATTACTTCAAGAATCACTTCATTTGGAGGTCGAGTTATGAAGTTATGGCCAAAAGAATCAACCATGCTCATGTCCACCCTCACGTTGTACCTGTCTTGGAACAATTGGCATAACTTTCATTAGAGATTTTGTATTAAGGTTTTCTTTGAATGGTCTTGAAGAGGACTTCCAGATCTACAACTTTCATGAGATCTTGAAGGCAAATTCTATCGTTTAAAGGGTCAAAAATGTGACCAGACGATAGGATTAGGTGAATACTGCACCAGATGACATGACGTCATCACCATACGAAATGACGTCATCAGGCGAAGTGCCTTCACCAGACGAAGTGCCCTTACCAGACGAAGCGTCCTTATAAGACGATACATCATCGGAAGATGACACATCATCACCAGATGAAGCGTCTTCATAAGATGATACATTCTCACTAGATGAAGCGTCTTCATAAGACGAAGCGTCCTCACAAGATGACACATCATCACCAAACGAAGTGACTTCATAAGACGATACGTCCTCACCAGATGAAGCGTCTATATAAGACGAAGAGTCCTCGCAAGACGACACGTTATGACTAGACGAAGCATCTTTATAAGACGATACGTCCTCACTAGATGAAGCGACTTTATATGATGATACATCCTTACAAGATGACACGTCATCACCAGACGAAGCGTCTTCATAAGACGATACGTCCTCACCAGAAGAAGTGTCTTCATAAGACGAAGCATCCTCACAAGATGACACGTCATCACCACACGATACGTCTTCACCAGACGAAGCACCCTATGACATCATCAGACGATATGACCTCATCAGACAATACAAACTATACTCCTGAGTATCTCCCCTTATAAGGATCATAACTTCTTACTCTGATATCTAAAAACTTCATACTTTATATCATTGGAAAGCTAGAAAAACAAACTACAACTTTCATGAATTCAACTTGTCAAATTCATCCTAGATCAATCCATATTTTGACCTAAATTCAGAACACTAATTTTCCCTTATGGAAGACTTGGAATTTTACACTACGCAAACTTGGAATGTTCTGAGCATAAACCTTCAGCTACCAATATGATTTCATTAAACTCTCAAATCTTAACTCATTTGTCTCATCACCTTCATCTACATCTAATCAGTTACAATTCATATCTTCCTTTCCATAGTATCTCACTTATGCATATATATATATATATATATATATCAACAATTTATGGTCCAAAATCCTCAACTCAAATTGCTTGCTTCTTCACGTATATCTGATTTCGACTCACATCATCCATGCACCATTCACACTTCATTAATATCAAAAGAATAAAGTCTTTACAACGCTTTAGTGGGTATTTCAAGTCACCTTACATCGTAATCCAAAAATATTGACTTTACAAAATCAATAGTTTCCCAAAATACAATTAAAGCCTTGTTTTACATGATCTAACTTCAAAAGAACAAAAATAAGCAAATTGGAGTGATGCCTTGACTCTCAGATCACTCCATATCTTGTTCATTGCCTGTAGATGAGGAGGAAATGGGGGTGAGCTTAAAGCTCGTTGGAAACAATTTTATAATCGGTAATAAGCAAAAACTCTTTAAAACACTCGTGATCATAACAATTTTCATGATAATTCACAGAACATAAATTTATCAACTTGCATAATTCAAACAATCATCAAACTTGACAATACATGTAAACACATAAACACATCATAATGGTTTGGGCAAATCCATAAATATGACACACTACACATTTCCACATAATGGTCCTGTGTAGTAGTAAACTTGAGGAGTCTATGAAAGAGCTCCATGCCACTAGCGGATAGGCGGGAGAAGCCTTTAACTTAGTCAACATGCACGTAACATTCTTGAATGGACTACACCAAACTCACATAACATGTAATTCATGAATGGAAAACATTTTGCCCATAAGGCACATTTTTGGAAACTTGATTTCATACACTTGTTATTCTTTCAAAAAAAATCATTTCCATTCTTGTTTCATAGTTTATCCACAAAACTCATACACACAACATGCAGCACTTTCTCAAAGCATTTATAGAATAATGACTGCACATTTTAAAAGTAGTTGAAAACATTTATTTCTCTTTTCTTGAAAGAAAAACATTGATGGCTTATTGTTCAATTATAAAAATATAACCCACCTTAGTTTTCTTGCTTGAAAACTTGCTTAAGGATGACTCTCCTCTTGCTCCTCTTGCTTCTCTTGCCTCCCTTCAACATTAGCAAGAATCCCCATTCAAAAATAAACTCCAATTGGAAAACCCAAAGAAACCCATGTATGAAATTGATCATAGAATACTTATAGCCTTGCTTTTCTAAGCTCTTTGAACCAAAACCCTTCCAAAATCCAAAGCATTAAAATGTTCTTACCTTAACCTTCACCAAATGAAGAGATGTTTAGTTCAAAATAAAGCTCTTATCTTCCTCTATCTTTTTCCCTTCTTGATCACTCTCAAAATCCCTCTTGAAAGCTTAGAAAAATTAAAACCTAGCTCAACTCTCTTTTTTCTCTCAACCACCAACACTCTCTCTCCCTTCGTTCTTATTTTTGTGTTTTCTCTCTTCTTTCATTCTTCACCGTCATTTTCTCTTCTAAAGCACAAGCCCACAATTCCTTCTTCCCATTTTCCCCCTCTTTTAATGCCTTAAGACTTTATAACTTAATTGATGTTCCAATAATGCCCTTTATGCAATCTTATCACCTTAACACTTTAATTCCCTTAACTTACATCATATTATCTTACTCACATTAACATGCCAATTAATTCCAACACAAATTAATATAGCAAGACCCCAAAGTAAATATAATCATGTTTATTCATCAATAAAAAAAATTAAGGGCCAACATCAACCAAGTCTCATACTTGATTTGAGCTTAAAAAAACTATTTCTTCTGTCATTACTTTCATCCATTCTTCTTTAGCAGGGCCAATAAGAGCCTCATTTACATTCTTTGGCTCTTCTTCCTCTTGCGGAACAATCATATTAATTTCTCCTTCAATCTCAAATTGACGACAGGAAATTATTCCTTGATTACTTCGTCTTAATCAAGGTTCATCATAAACAACTTCATGATTGATCTGATTGCTCCCACATGGACCAGTCATTATAGAGAACCTTTTTGTGGAATTGCTCCCACTTGGTTAAATTTCCCCATCTTGATTCTTCGTAACGAAATCACTTTGATCAAGCGACTCATATAACAATAGGTCTTTACCTATTTCGCCTTGCTTGGGAAAATCATTCTCTAAGAATGTTATATCTCGTGATTCAAATTCAGTTACACCTCCATTACCTTGTTCACTAATGAACACATATCCTTTTGAGTATTTTAAGTATCTAATAAAAATACTTTTTCTCCCTCTTGGACCTAATTTCCCATATTTATGAGAGAGGTCATGAACATAGGCTGCACACCCCTAAGGTCTGAGACTTGACACATCAGGTATCCTACCAATCCATAACTCATATGGTGTGCAAGTAACTAATTTCGTGGGCACACAATTAAGTACATAGGTGGTTGCTAGCAACGCATCACCCCAAAAGGTGATTAGTAAATTTGCTAGGGCCATCATGAACCTAATCATTTCTAATAGCATTTTATTTCGTCTTTTAGTGACATCATTTTGTTATGGGGTTCTAGGAATTGTTAATTGCCTTTCTATTCCTTTCTTATCACATAAAGCCTTGAACTTTTCTGACAAGTATTCTTGTCCACGATTAGTTTGTAATGCTTTTATTTTCTTATCCAATTAATTCTCAACCAAGTTCTTATATTTTATGAAACAATTGAATGCTTCTGATTTATGAGAAATCAAATAGACATGACCATACCAAGTATAGTCATCTATGAACGTGATGAAATAAATCGCTCCACGTCTAGCCCTTACATTCATTGGACCACAGATGTTAGAATGAATTAATTGTAATGGATATAAAGCTCGTGTTCCCTTTCTAAATGGCTTTCGTGCCATTTTACTAGCTAAACAATGCTCACATGTAGGTAGATCTACTTGACTTAGATTACCTAAAAGTCCTTCTTTAGCTAATTGACTGATTCGATTTTGACCAATATGGCATAGTCTAGCATGCCACAAAGTTACATCATTGTTGAAATTACTAGATGTAAATAATGAATAACTAATATTATTATTTTCCTTTAACACATCTAGTATAACAAAACCATCCAATAAAAAACCATGACCATAATTAATAGATCCAAGATATAAATCCATTCCACCACTGTGGAAATTTATATTAAAACCAAGTCTAATCAACATCAACACAGATACAAGATTCCTACAAATCTGTGGAGCAAATAATACTTCATGTAGGATGAGGGGTCGCCTTACACGCAAGTCCAATTTACATGTGCCAATTCCTTGTACAGCAACTTTGGAATTATCACCTACATAAATCCATCAACTACCATGTGGGAGTTTACAAAACTCAACAAAGGCATCACGATCCTTCGCTACATGGTTGGTTGCTCCTGAGTCTGCAATCCACAAAGGATGTGATTCAGTTAGAAAAACAGAACAAGAAACATTCACAGAATAAATGTTTATACTATAAAGCTGTACCTTCTTGGGCTCGGTACAATCTCGAACAAAGTGGCCCTTATTACCATAATTATAGCACTTTAAATGTTTCATGTTCTTCTTTTTGAAGGGACGTTTTCCCTTTCCACATTGGTTCCATTTTCCTTCTTGGATTCCTGAGGAGAGTTGTTAAATTTTTTTATTCTTTTTCCACTTATATCCACCATGATGCTTGTGTTTCTTGTTTATAGCTCCATGTGAGCTAGAACTAACTGCATATGACTCAAAAGACATCTTTGACGCTTCAAGACGCTCTTCCTCCAAGGTAAGATGCCTCTTAGCATCTTCCATTATCTTAATGTTTTCATTATGAGTTAGGTGCATCTTCATATGCTCCCAAATCTGAGGTAGTGAATGAATCACAGCTTGCACTTGTTGTTCTTCAGACAACTCATGACCAACATCACGTAACTCACTTACCATGTTGGACATTTTTCTCAGATTCTTTTGCATTATATCATCTGGGCACATCTTATAACTATCAAACTTAATTGTAAATGACTTCACTTTGGTCACTAAAGCAACTCTAAAACGAGCAGCCATGCAGACCACATGTCTTTTGCAATTTTGAATTTACGGAACTCACGCATGATATCATTATCCATGCTACTCAACAACGTGATGCGAGCTAACGAGTTCTTATTTTTTTATAATTCATATGCATCACGGTCCCTTCTATGTTGGCTGTAATGCCCTCCTCAGGAATGTCCATGGTTAGGTTTAATGGTTGAAGAGACACTTGCTCTTCCAGTACATATTAGATTTTCATACTCCAAATTTCGTAATTGTCACCATTGAGTTTCTCACCCCTATTGAGTTCAGCAACAATATTCTTCGAAGTAGCAGCCATTTTAAAACACTAAGTTTCTATAATAAGAAAGAAATATATATGCACATTAATGTCACATTAATTGTTTATAGAGTAAATAATTCAATCACAATTGCTTATGAAATCAAAAGTCCACAAAATGTGTTCAATCATCATTCATACAACAATCGAATTCTAATTATTTTACTCTAGATGAATTCCTATATAAAATTCATGTAAACATAAATATTAAGACTTAGTTCTTATAAAACAACATATTGTATGAATTGTGCTTCAACCTACGAACAATCTATAGGTAACGAATCCTACGCGGAAATAAGTTCACGAGTTCGCGTGACATAGTTCGCGAAGCTCGATTTACAATAGCTCTTACTATTTCCATTGGAAGACCTATAAGATATAAAGTCATAATCAACTCCTTTCTACGTATCTCTTTAATAAATGTCATCACTAACCAATTATAAGTTTTCTCGCTAGACATAGTATTCCAGAGCATTCATAACAGTTCGTCCTTAAGATTGAGGTAATGTTGCAAGCAGAGTCATGTACTTTGCTTCAACAATCGTATATACTCTACAACCTCCAAAATATAATTCTTGCATAATGTTATTAACTAAAATAACATGTTGTGTTAGACCGTCTCCAGGCAGTAAATGCATGTTAACTAATTTTACATACATTCTGCCAATTCGTCTCTTCCGTGCATCACATCGAATAAGTTTAGGCGTTCGCTTAATAATAGACATTTTCTTGAAAAACAAAATTTTCAGGAATCAGAAAAGTACACAAAATACTCAAATTATTTTTTGTCTAACACATAGCGAACTCATGCTCATATACGGAAATAAATGAATTTATTTTGTTTAATTGTTTTATTAACAATTTATTGAATTAATCAAATTACTATTCTAATCATATTCAACTAAAATTAGAAACTTATTTCTAATTTAAATTATAATTGAACTAATCAATTTATCTTGGTTTAATTAGAAACTAATTTCTAATGAAATCCCTTTCTAATTTTAACAAAAAAAATTAGTTTGTTTTTTTATTTCAATTTGAAACTAATTTAACAAAATCAATCAGTTTAGGTAAATTAGAAAACTTATTTCTAATTCTTTACGTTACATTTAATGTAAATCATACATCCAAAAATCTATTTATTAAGACTTTTGTCTTATTATATTTAGACTTTTATATGTATAACAATATACTCTTAAAGAGCCATAACCCATCTGACACGAATGGTTTATATATATAGAGCGTGGTTTGAAAAAACAAACCATATGTACTTTGTGAAAATAAAACATATATACTTGTGAAAATTAAACCACGTGCCTCTGGTCTTCTTCCTCCTTTTTTTTTTTTTACATTTCTATCTTGGCTTAGAGGGAGAGAAACGAAAATAGAAGTTTTGTAGAAGACCATTCATTAAAACAAAACAAAAAAAATAGAAAACTCTCCCTTTTTGTTCTTTTTAACATTTTCATAAGAAGTATGTTTCACTACAAAAGATCATGCATTTATCACTATTGAAGACTTTCAACACTTATTGTTTGTCACTATTGAAGACTTTCAACACTCATTTTCCCAATAGTTTGGACAGGTGAGAAAAAAATGAAAAGACATATTTTATAGCAACAAAACTAGAGATGCAACAAAACCAGAAGTGCAAAACATATGATATAGCAAGAGGAGAAAAAACATATCGCAATCATCACGATATTGGAAAAAAATGCATATCATTATGCATAAATCATCAACAGTTAAGTTTCAGATTTACGCATGCATATAACATAAACAAAAATTTAACCTGTCTCTGATACCAATGTTAGAAAATAAGCATGATAAAACATAATCACAAAGATCATGTCAAACAGGATCTATTCATATGCATATAAAATAAAGAATCACCTACTTGAATTCTTGTTATGATTCCAAAGGTTAAAGAACTTTTCGTTACCAATTTACTGCACAAAATCTCTACGTTTCTACTCTGTCAAGAAACTTAAAACATACAGATGTCGATGTATATATTCATGTTTTGTTTTTATAGCCTCCATATAACTACCATTATATAACTACCTTTGGTATTTATTTTAAGAGGTTTGACTACTATACCCTTTATAGGTGTATATGAATCATCAGTAAATGTTAGTACCTCTGCTATTAATCAGCCTATACTACCTAAGCAACCTAAGCCCCATTTGTTGGGAACAGATATTGTAGCATTGA
>JANSVA010431283.1:0-40135 GCA_025504915.1 Erythroxylum reticulatum | reverse complement strand
CTAAAAAGTGTATAGTAAAGTGGTTTGCCAAATCCTAAGTGGGAGCTTAGGTAGAGGACGTAGGTCTTAGCACTGAATCTCTATAAAAACAGTGTTTGTTTTTCTTCCCTATTCTTAACATTTAAATTTGTTTAAATTGTTTTGTGTGTATTAACTTCTGATTTTATAAAAAGGTTTAAAGATCTATTCAACCCCCCTTCTAGATCGTTTACAATGCACTCACTGCTTACCTATTCTTTCAAAATGGCTTAGTAGATACCATTTATTTAACCAATCTAAAAATCCTTTTTGAATTTCTAGCAGGATTTATCCTTGCAATAAAAAATTATGGATAAAATTTTGCAAAGGAATGGGAAATTTTTATCAAAGTATTTAGCAGATAGCATATCTTCAAGAAAGTAGATAATTTCAAAGATTCAGACATACAGCTATCTCGTATAGCTTATGTACAAATTAGAATTAACAATTGAATGTAGCCACCTATTGATGATCCTTAAAAAAATGACTTTGATTAGGATCTCATCAATCAGCTCAATCTACATTGCCTCGAAAGGGTTTACAATCAATGCATAAAAATTACTCAAGAATCAATGATCAAGCACAATTATAGAGGACTCAACTTATTGATGACATCAAGCTATAGGACAAACATCTCTAAAGAATCACTTCAAAATATCAAACAAGTAGAAGAATTATTCTCAACAATATAGGATTCACCACTCTATCAGAAGATTGGAAAAATGCAATTTGTCAACAATTATGTCAATATCCAACTTATAAATGTCCACACTGCCTTTAACATCCAAGGAACAAGACAAAGACGACAGCTCATCTGTAGATGTAATTATCGTAGAATAAAATGTAGCAGCTTTATGAAAAGCATTCAATTTTTATAGGCCAACTATCAAAGCTCCAATAGAAAAAGAAGTTCCCTGGATAATCATCCAGGAATCTACGTTTATTGTTCATTTATCTTTAACTTTAACTATTTTCCTTTTCCTTTTAGTTGTTGGATGCCACTAAGTGCTCTCTCCATATAATGTAACAAAGAGAATTCTCTCAATATGAAGAAATAAAAGCTCAGTTATTATATTCCTATCTAAACTCTTTACAATCTTGTTCAAGCCTAAGGATTGAAGTCAGAGAAGAAACAAAGCAAACATGTATGATTATTTGTGTTTTTATCTTTTCATCATTACTACATATTTGATTTTAGTTTACTAAATTTCTACTATTCCTGTTAAATTATGTATCCAACCTTCTTTTAGTTAATTATTCTATTTATCTTCTATTAAAAATGCCTATTTGTATAGATTTTTGAAATATTCACCTATTAATAATACATACTAAACAAAAACTTGAATTTAGTAAAAAACGAGTCACAAGCTAGTTTGCTCACAGATAGCAAATTATAAGCTAGTTTTGGAATATGAAGGATAGATTTAAGTCAGATATTAGAGAACAAAGTTATTGAACCTTTTCCAGCTATATTAGCAAATGATTTATCTACTATACGAATTTTTTCATAAGTGTGAAATAAATTAGAATAATTAGTTATATGGTTAGATGCTCCTGAATCAATGATCCAAGGAGTGAAATTGTATGGAAAGGAACATGATAAGGCATTAAGTTCACTACCAGTTTGCACAACAAAAGCATTAGGGGCACTTGAGGATTCAAATTTAGGTTTAAGTAGCTTCAGGATGTAATTAATTTGCTTTTGAGAGAACTGTCCAACTTCTACCTCACGGGCTGATGGAGTTTTACTTGATTCATAGTGAGTTGAAGGAGTTTCTAGTATGTTTCACGGGTATGACAAGCTTTATTGTAGTAGTCACATCGAACCCATGACTTTTCCTCAGTCTTCTTAGTATGACCAACAATATTCCTAACAATTATGGCTGTATCTTCAATAGTAGGTGTATCATTTCATTTGTCAAACATCACAAACCATCTACTCTTTTCATGTTGGACTTCACAAAGACTTCCCTAATGGATGGAAGTGGTTGTCTTTCAATAATCTTGCCTCTGACCTCATCAAACTCAACATTAGATCCAATTAAAAACTTAAAAAATTTAGTTATCCTCTACTATTTTTTGAAAGTAGTTATAGTCATTAAGGGATTTCCATTCATATTCATTAAACAAATCTAAGTCTTGTCACAAAAGTTTCAGAGAATTAAAGCATTTAATAATGTTGTCCTCACCTTGGTAGATCTCACCCAATTTTAGAGTTAATTCATACACTTAGGACTAGTTTCCTAAATCAGAATACATCTAATTGATGTTGTCCCATCGCTCCTTAGCTATATGGTAACACATAATTGGAGCTAACATCCTCCTCTATAGAATTTAGTAGCCACATCATAACTATATAATTTTTAGCATCCCATATTCTATATGTATGATCATCAGCCGTAGGTTCCTTCTTGTTACCAGTCAAATATCCAATCTTGCCTCTACCATGGATGTAAAATCTAATCGATTGGGACCAATGAAGAAAATTCTCTTCATTCAATCATATAGTAGTGATCTGAATAGAATGAGAATCTGAGGTAGGATTATGAGGAGGTGTTTGAACAGATGAATTAGATGATTAAGCAATTTCGGACATGGTTAACATAGATGGGTAGGATTAAAGACAGTAGGTAGTGGCTAGGGTTTAAGACTATTCAGGTATAACTCTGATAGACTGTTTAGGTATAGCTCTAATACCATGCAGAAATTCTGAACAGATGTATATTATTCTCTATTGATAAGTCAATACATAGGTATAAGTATATATAGAAATAAAGAGGGCTATTCTAGGAAACTAATAGTTGTACATAATATCCTAATTGATCTGATTTACTAACTTTTAGGAGTCAATAATATATAGGAGATATCCAGCTGGATATTTCCCAATAACAAGTAGGAACAAAAAACTTACCAACCTTGATAGATACATCCTCTAATATAGCTACTATATACATGACAAAATGATTCGTAATTGCAAGGAAATGGTGGTGGGTTTTAGATCACCCATATCGAACTTCTTATAAATGGATAAAGGCATAAGAATTACACTTTTCCTTAAATCACACAAAGCATGGTCAAAATTGATATCACTAATAATTAAAAAAATATAGAAATCCCATGATCTTTAATTTTATGAGGCAACTTTTGTCATTACACTTCACGATGAAAGCTATATTTTCATAACCCTTAAGCTCTATTTTGTTAGATAATATCTCCTTCAAAAATTTAGCATAGGAGAGCATTTGTTTCAAAACATTTATGAAGGGCGTATTATTATAAACTTTTGAAGAACGTCCAAAATTTTTCCAAACTGTTTATCTAGCTAGGATTATTGATATAGTTAACATGTTCAATATATGACGTCTTAGAGATCCATAATGCCATCAGTAAAATTAGGTTTTCCCACAGAATTCATTATCATATGATTAAATTTATAAGATAAACCAACAATCTTAGCAACAAAAAGATTCACACAGTTAATATCATACTTACCTAAAACCTTTTTTTGGAATGACACATTCACTTGACTATTGATAATAGTTTTGAGCCATGTCCTTGATCAAGTTATACGTTTCATCCACAATCTTGTTCAATAGAGCACTACTAGCAGCAACATCCAATGAGATCTTAGTATTGTAAGTCACCCCATTGTAGAATTTCTAAACAAGGAGCCACTTCTTGAGGCCATGATAGGCGTATGAACTTAATAACTCTCCCAAAATTCTCAACCTAACTTAAATTTTCTTCAAGAAAAATTGTAATTTTATTTCTAATATGACTAGTTTTATTTAGAGGGAAGTACTTGGAAAGAAAAATTTGGGGAAATTGATCCCAAGTAATATAGATCCTTTTGATAAATTTATAGCCATGCTTTCATCTTGTCTCTAAGTGAAAAAGGGAATAGCCTTAATTTAATGGCATCTGGTGAGACACTGTTAAGGTTCAGAGAATCACAATACTCTAAGAACATTGAGAGATCCAAGTTTGAATCTTTAGTGGGAAGAGCTGCTAACTAATTCTGTTGTAATATAGAGAAAAGAGAAGATTCCAACTCAAAGTTCTTGGCTTCAATATTGGGCTTTGCAATGCCTAAACAAATCATTCGAGCACTTGGTATGGAAAAATCCTTCAAAGACCTTGTATTGTCTACAACCATCTTTGCTCTTTTAACCTCTATTCATCTCTATAGTCTCCTTATATAGAGTTTGTTCAATCTTGGTATCTATTTCAACAAGATTCCCAAATTTTTTGTTTGTCACATACAATAAGTCAACTAAAAAAGAGAAAACTTAATAAATGATAATAAATAAAAGAAAACAAAAAGTCTAGTTTAACCAGTATGAAAATTAAATCAATGTTAACTAAGCCCAGTCCTTAAAAATGATGCCAACAACTTGGTGTGTTTTAACCTTAAACGTATGTACCTGTAGCTAACACTAGAGAGTATGGGTTGATCCAACAAGGACTAGTTATTAACTACTGATTCCTTATAAACTTAATTATCTAGACCATTAAATGCAATGGAATGGAATAAGACAAATGAATAATTCTACAACATCAAATCAAAGCAATGATCAAGTCTAAAGAAATCAATAGCTAAACTTGACCTGGGTAAGGTATTCCCTAAGATTTGATTTTTTGAATTCATTCTAGTTCAAATAATGATACTAGTTCTTTGGACTAGTAAGAAGTCTTGAGTTACAATTATTTTCTCTCAAGCAATATAATTCGTATTCTAAGATCAAATTAGCTGAAATCCCTTTCTAATCAAGATAGCCTAAGAATGCATTAATCCAATTTGTGAATTCTGGTGATAGGTCTTACACTAACCCAAAAAGATCATGCAATTCTCTCTCAAGTACCAATTAAAATTGTAAGGCCCCAACATATATGCTAGAAGTACTATAACATATCTAGTACCTATCAAAATTATAAGGCCCCAATATATACTCTAGAAATATTATAACATATCTAGGGTGTATTATGAAATAAACATAAAGAATTAAATGCATTTAAGTATAGTAAGAGACATAATGATACTTAATGTAAAAGACATAGGTAAATGAGTAAATTGTTCATTTCGGCATGGACATTCATACTTAGACATGAATTATGGATGAAAATGAAATTAATTGATAAGATTATATGCTAATGTCAGAATAAAAGGAGGAATAAAGTTAACTCATGGATTAATTGGATTAAAGCATGTATGACTGGTAGGATTAAAGCATGAATGAGAAATAGAATTGTACCATATGGTGTAATAGAATTGTAACATATAGTCCAATAGCATTGTAACACATGGTCCAATATAATTGTAACACATATGGTCTAATAAGATGGAAATATATGTCTAAGACTAGAAAATTCATGAAAGGAGAAGAAGAGAGGGGAGAGGGACGTGTATGTAGGGAAGAATTTTCTCTTCTCATCTCCTCTCCATTTCATTTCCTTAATCATATTATTTTTCATAAGGAATTAAGCTAATCCTAAGTGAAAATCAAAGTAAAAGTTTTGTATTGTTTTCTTGTCTTCATCTTTCTTACTTTTCCCATAAAGGGTTGAAATTATAAGGTTTAAATTGGGATCTGAGATTTATATTTGTGTTGTTTCTAGTTAGTGAGTCAAGAAAAGTCAAAAAGGAAGGGAACAAAAGGCATTAGAAGAACTATTTTGCTAATTTTAAAGTTTGGGACATACTTAGTCTAATTTCTTTTTGTATGTATGTTTGAATGGATACAAAAATTCATTTGGATGTAGAATGATTGCTGAGATGATTATTCGGTCTTATTTTTGTGTTACCTTGCATAGAATTGGTTGAATATGAAAAGAGAGTGTCGTGTAGTGGAATTCTGTCTAAGGTTTGTTGAATCAGTCACATTGTTTGGTTCATAACTCAGACTAAAGACGACTAAATTGGATGATTTAAAGTGAATATGAAACCTTAGACATAGAAGTAGGAATCTCTAGAAGATACTTTAACTTAATTATCGCTTTATGACATTAGAAATTAAGATAAAAAATGGTGACCTGATATTGGGCTATTTTGGAGCAGCTTGTGATGTATGGCCTATATCTAATGATTTAAAAGTCCAAATAACTTTATTTATGGTGTTATGGAAATTAGAGATATCGGAGAGAAAATGTACAGAGGACCTCAAAACCAACTTTGAATGTTTTCTATATGAAAATTTTGAAACATGTGGAGGTATGAATTTTGGGCAAAGGCACGACGGGAAGGAAATTGCACTATTTTGAGTTTGTTTTTATTTTCAATTTTTACCGAATCATATCCAAACCTTTTTGAGTATGTATAAAACTTTTCAAAAACTTAGAAATAAATGAAATAGGACTTAACATATGTGAATAGGGTGATTGAACAATCGAAATTTAAGATTGAGCATAATGCATACTAAAAAAAATTACATGTACATTAATGATTTGTGTGCATATTTATCATTCATATGTGTATGATATGATTACACAAGTGTGATTTTGATATCCTTCTAATGGTGGTAGGTTATGACTCGTAGGTATGAATGCAAATATAGATTTTATGATTTGAAATTTGTATCATATGATTTGTCAATATATTAATTGTGAAATTGCAAATAGTTAAAGGAGATGTTATAGTGCCTGCATTATTGTCTTGGTGGTGTAAGAGTTAACTTAGTTTATCATTATTTTTAAATTCGATGCTATAGTGAGAATTAGTTAAAGCATAACTAATTTGATATGTTATTGAAAATAAATATTGTCCAAAATTTAAAATTTCTATGTTATTGTAATTGTTTCATCTAAATTGTGTGATTTTAAAGGAATTCTTCATTTTAATTGAGTATTAAATTTTATTTTTCCGTATGTTAAATTTTCACTCATTATTTCAATAATTTGATCGTTTAAATTTTTCATCTTTTCATCAATAATTGTCATTCTTATAGGTGAATCAATTCCTTCTTGAAAAGTGGATTTAAAAAAAAAGGTATTGTTGATAAATGAATATATCAGATTTTATGTCTTTTTTCTTTGAGTATTTTTTGTAATTGTTTATGAATTTTTTTCTTAGTCAATTAGATTGATTCTAATATGTCCACTATATTAACCTATTCTGATGGGTGTTTCATGAATAATTTTTCCATGATAAATAATATGTCTTCGATTTATAAAAATTTTAAAGAAAGAATGGTGTATATCTTGTCCTGATTTTAAATTTAATAGAGATTTAGCTATTTATTTTTTTCATTAGATAATAAAGTGGCTATATGAAATGTGCCAGTTGTTTCAGTTAATTCTAAATTGTCTATTTTGAGTATGTTTGGGTGTTCTTGTAATGTCTTATCAGTCATTATGAATAGTGCAATGATTTATAAAGCTAGTTTGTAAATAATTTAGTTCTTAAGAATAAAACTTATAAAGGGTTTGGGCTTTTTCTTTAATTGAATTTATTCCATTAGGATTACTAATAGCAAATTGTACATAATTATATCTTTCAGTATAATATTCTTTCTCGACCTTATATTGTTTAACTAATTGTTCAATATAAAACAGAAGATGTTGTAGTTGATGACAAAAAGTGCAACTATTATGATTCATCTAGGTGTAGTTGATAATGTTCACTAAATCTCTTATGTAGTTCTTGCAATTCTCTCATTTCTTGATTATATATGTTTATATTATTATTAATTCTATTAAGACAGTTTTAAAATTCCAGAGATAAAGGATCAATAGATTGTAATAATTGGAATCTTTGGATTTTCCAAAATTGAATAATTTGGTTAGTAACGGTTGTTTTTTTAGTGGCTAATCTTATAAATGTATAAAAAGATCGACAATTCTAACAAGTTGAATTTAAAACATTTTAAAAAATTTAGAAAAGATTTATCATTGTCTGAATAAAAAGGTAAATTCATTTGTTGGGTGTTTCTATAATAAGCATATGCTAATATATATTTTAATATATTATATTTAAAGTTATATCTAAAGAAATTTTCAAGAAATATGAAAAGAGAGCGAGAATCTAAATAAGTAAAACAAATAGATAAGAATGTAAAGATAGGTATACACACATGAATAATAAGTAAAGAAACAAAAATAATAATTGGTGAAAGGATAAAAATGAATGAATTTATGAATAATCAAGTCCTGAATAGTCAATTCCTTGTAATGTATCTAATAAGCATAAGTAGTTTAGTAAATCCATATCGTAAACAGATTAACAAAAAATCATTTAACTGATGTTTGGAAAAGGAAGTAAAACTAAGAACTAAAAAAATAAATATAAGTTTGAATGAATTAACCATGATTAAATATACATAAGTAATGATTGATGAAAACATAAAAATTAAATAAGTCATACCCTAGTTCTCGTTTTCTTTCTAAGGCCAATCCTTAGGCTGTATAGGAATAAGAGAGAGAAAGTATAACAACTAAAACGTTTATTTTTTCATGAGAACAAGGGCGAAGGAACTAACTTTATATAGGCGAGGAAAAACTAAAAGAAAAAAGACACAAAAGATGCTAAAGTAGAAAAGAAACAAAGAAAAGATGCTAAAGGAGAAAAGACTTAAAGTAAAAGATACTAAAGTACTGTCAGACAATAATTTACATTATAGAGAGCCTATGGTGCCTACATAGGGCCGCTGCTTTATTCTTTAATTATTGCTTCTATTGAACTACTATCTTCTTTGTCATTAGTGGAAGTGGAAGGGCAATAGATACACTAGGGCTGGGAGTGATTGCAAAGTTGCTAACAAAGCACATTTTTCCATTGGGCTGATAATTTGTTGAAGATGCTATTGGCTTTTGAGAAAGATTGCTCAAATTGTCTAATAATTTGAAGAGCTTCAGTACAAATTGGTGCTTTGTATGTTGAGACCATAACCATGTTTGGTCCTTTATAGTTGACTTTGATTAGTGAGTCTGCATTATCCTTATGCATTGTTGCTAGATACCTTCGAGACATTGAAGATTAAATTGATTAATTAGATCCCAATGAAAAGGATGTCGTGGAGGTTCATCTATGGGGGATAAATGCCATTACTAATTCCAATCTGAATGAATGCAATTATAGATACTTTAATTTCTGCTTCTTTGAGATTATTAGTTTATTTAAAAATTGGATAACTACTAAAAATTTTGATAAATATTTCCCTTTCTTTTGTAAATCGATCCTTGTAGGTTTTGAAAGCTTAGATAAATCCTATAGAAAAGTCAAACAAAATGTTTAATTTGGTTAGATAAATAGTATCAATTAATCCACTTTGGAAGAAGAGATAGGTTGTCAAGGGATCTGCTTCATGGAAAATGATAACTTTGGATCCATATTTGCCTCGGTTATGTGGATAGTATTGAATAATTTCTGGTCTTCTTTCCATTTGTTAAGAGCTTGAAAATAGCCACATAACATTTCGGAAGTAATTTTCCACATTCTTCCTTGAGGGATTTGGCAAGCAGAGCATTGATTTTGTCTATATCAACTGGTTTGCCTAAAACCTTCATTTTAGGTACAAGAGGAGATTTTTCTAGGGTTTGTTTGTATTGAGGTTTTAAACTCTGTGAAGGCTTTTTCGACTTCTTGTCTACTTGAGAAACTTTTATGTAAAATGGATGATTTTCTGATAATATGTACTACTGCTTTGTGTCATTAATCATAAAGCTTGGCCATAGGTCCATTGAAAATCACATAGATTTTTTCTTCCTTAAAATCTTCTTTGCGTTGAGAAAGACCTGAGGTTGCAGGAGATTTGGGTAAAGAGTTTTGGGTTATTTTGTTGTAGGGTAATAGGATTAATAGTACGTGCATAGGTTGTTTGAGATGTTTGTTTTGGAGAAAGTTGTTTTTCGAGTAAAGTAATAGTACTTCTGAGTTGATTGATTTCTTTAGTATTTATTCCCACTTATTGTTGTAGTTCAATCACTTTAGCTTTCTTCTTGGTTAATGAATCATTGAGATTTATAATGGCTGCTTCCATTCTCTGGTTAAGATATCTACAAGACTATTGTCAAAAGATTTTATATAATGAATATGGAAATTATATTGGTCAAATTCTAATTGCC
The DNA here is from genome assembly GCA_025504915.1 of Erythroxylum reticulatum. NCBI lineage: Eukaryota > Viridiplantae > Streptophyta > Magnoliopsida > Malpighiales > Erythroxylaceae > Erythroxylum > Erythroxylum reticulatum. The sequence goes on along the minus strand of JANSVA010431283.1, from coordinate 30,061 downwards.
ATCTAATTAACCCTCCTTTGTTATAATTTGTTTTAATACTATATTTAACAAATCTACTTAAATATTTAGAATCGGTTTGAATAGTAAATTCAACCAATAATAGTTCAATACGCCATTTACTCAAAATTTTGAAACAGGCTAATGTTTCCTTCTTATATATTGGATACTTTAATTCAGAGGCATTAAATGTCCCATTTATATACTTGCATAGTAAATATTTCTTTTGATTTAGTGGTTTTGCCAAAAGGAAACCTGCCTATGTATCCATACTGGCATCAATTTGTACCATAAGTGTATTCTTGGGGAGATAATTATATAATACAGGTAAATCTTTACATAAATGTTTTAAAGAACGTGCTGTGTTTGTGTCTGTAGTGGTCCAACTCCATTGACTTTTTGTGCTACATTTAAGTCGTAAACTTTTTCTTTCGTTAGCAATATTTTTAAAAAATCCTTGATCGGAAATATAATTAAGTATACCTAAAAATTGTTTAACATAAGTTCTATTTTTAATATATTAGGGAATTGTTGTATTTTAGAAAGAATATTTGATTATAATCTTAAGAATCCATTATGAAATTCGGTTCCTAAATATTCAATATTTTGTTGAGCTAATTTGAATTTTCTTTTTACTTAAGATTAATCATTTTTCTTTACAACTATGAAATACTATTTTAACCTTTTTTAAATAATCTTCTTTATCGGTATTATAAAATATTGTAATATCGTCTATATAAACTAAAATGAATGCTTCTAATCCTTCCAGAATATTATTCATAAATCTTTGATAAATGCTAGGTGTTTGTTTTAATCTAAAAGGTAATACATTCTACTGAAAATGTTTCTGGGGTGGACAAGTAAAAGCAGTTAGTGGTTTTGTGTTGTCATGTAATTGTAATTGCCAATATTTGGATTTTGCATCTAATGTAGTAAACTAGTTATGTTCTTTAAGTTTATTAATAATATAATCTTTTCTACGTAATTTATATGCATCTCCTATAATTACTTTATTTAATTTTTTATAATTAATTAACATTCTTCGTTTTCCTCTTTTTTGTTCAAAATGATTATTTACATAAAAAGCAGAAACTAAGTGTTTACTAGTACTAGGAGAAATTAACTTTTTTATCTAAAATTTTATTGCATTCATTAATAAATTCTTGAACATCTTATTGAGTATAAGGAATATTATTTCAAAGGTTTACTTCTTATATATCTTTTAATTTGATTTCAATTAGTTGGTTATTAGTGTTCTTAAGGGGGTCTAACGGACTTTCACTGTAAATATTTTCTAATAGTGTTTTAATTTCTTTTTGAATAGACATATTATTGAGAAGATAGAATTGTAAAAAATCTTCTGAAAATAGTCTTGCAGATATCTTAACCAGAGAATGGAAACAATCATTATAAGTCTCAAGGATTCATTAACCAAGAAGGAAGCTAAATTGATTGAACTACAACAACAAGTGAGAATAGTTACTAAAGAAATCAATGAACTCAAAAGTACTATTATGTTACTTGAAAAACAACTTTCTCAAGAACAAACATCTCAAACAACGTATGCTCCTACTATTCATCCTATTACTCCACAACAAACAACCTAAAACTCTTTACCCAAATCTCATGCAACCTCAGCTCTTTCTCAACATAAAGAAGATTTTAAGGAAGAAAAAATCTATGTGATTTTCAATGGACCTATAGTCGGGCTTTATGATGAATGACACAAAGCAGCAGTACATATTACCAGAAAATCATCCATTTTATATAAAAGTTTCTCAAGTAGACAAGAAGTCGAAAAAGCCTTCTCAGAGTTTAAAAATCCAATTTTAAAACCTCAATACAAATAAGCCCAAGAAAAACCTCCTCTTGTACCTAAAATGAAGGTTTTGGGCAAACCAATTAATATGAACAAGATCAATGCTCTACCTACCAAAACCTTGAAGGAAGAAATGCAAAAGATTACTTTCGCAATATTTTGTGACTGTTTTCAAGCACTTAATGAAAGGAAAGAAGATCAGAAATTATTTCAATACTATCCACAGAACTGAGGCAAATATGGACCCAAAGTTATCATTTTTCCTAAAGCAGATCCCTTGACAACCTATCTCTTCTTCCAGAGTGGATTAATTGATACCATTTATCTAACCAAATTAAACAATTTATCTGACTTTCCTACATGATTTATCTAAGCTGTCAAAACCTACAAGGATCGCTAAGAAAGGGAAATATTTATCAAGATTTCAACAATTATCCAATTTTCAAAGAAAGAGATAATCTCAAAGAAGCAGAAATTAAAGTATCTAGAATTGTATTCATTCAGATTGGAATCAGTAATGGCATGTATCCTCCCATAAATGAACCTCCATGACATCCTTTTCATTAGGATCTAATTAATCAGTTTAATCTTCAATGTCTCGAAGGTATCTATCAACAATGCATAAGGATTAATGTAGACTCACTAATCAATGTCAACTATAAAAGACCAAACATAGTTATGGTCTTAGCATACAATGCACCAATTTGTACTGAAGCTCTTCATATTATTAGACAATTTGAGCAATCTTTCTCATAAACCAATGGCATCTTCAACGACTTATCAGCCTAATGGAAAAATGCTATCTGTCAACAACTTTGCAATCACTCCCAGCACTAGAATATCTATTGCCCTTCCACTTCCACTAAGGACAAAGAAGCTAGCAGTTCAATAGAAGCAATAATTGAAGAATAAAGCAGCAGCCCCATGTGGCCCCACAGGCTCTCTATAATGTAAATTATTGCCCAACAGTACTTTAGCATCTTTTACTTTAAGTCTTTTCTCCTTTAGCACCTTTTCTTTATTTCTTTTCTACTTTAACATCTTTTGTGTATTTTGTCTTTTAGTTTTTCCTTACCTTTATAATGTAAGTTCCTCCGCCCATGTTCTCATAGAAAAATAAATGTTTTAGTTATTATACTTTCTCTCTCTTATTCCTATCTGGCCTAAGGATTGGCGTTAAGAGGAAAACGAGAACTAAGTTATAAGTTTTCATCAATCATTACTTAAGTATATTTAATCATGATTAATTCATTCAAACCTATATTTATCTTTTTAGCTCTTAGTTTTACTTCCTTTTTCGAAAATCAGTTAAATGATTTTTTATTTACCTGTTCACGATATGGATTTACCAAACTACTTATGCAATATTTATTAGATACATTACAAGGAATTGACTATTCAGGACTTGAGTATTCATGAATTCATTCATTTTTATCCTTTCATCAATTATTATTTTAGTTTCTTTACTTATTATTCATGCGTTTATACCTATCTTTACATTCTTATCTATTTGTTTTACTTATTGAGATTCTCGCTCTCTTTACATATTTCTCGGAAATTGCTTTAGATATAAGTTTAAATCTAATATATTAACATATGCTTATTATAGAAACACTCAACAAATGAATTTACCTTTTTATTCAGACAATGATAAATCTTTTATAAATAGCTAAAGCTTAATTAAATTTAAAATCAGGACAAGATATACACCATTCTCTCTTTAAAAATTTTATAAATTGAAGAAATATCATTTATTATGGAAAAATTGTTCATGAAATACCCAAAAGAATAAATCAATGTAGTGGACATATTAGAATTAATCTAATTGACCAAGAACAAATTTATTACCAATTACAAAAACATTTAATTTGGCTTCTAAACATTTAATTCTCCTATAGTTGCTTCATTTAATTTTTTATAATTAATTATCATTCTTCGTTTTTCTTTTTTCTTTTTGTTTAGAATGATTATTTACATAAAAAGCAACTAGTACTAGGAGAAATTAACTTTTTATCTAAAAGTTCAGTGCATTCATTAATAAATTCCTGAACATCTTGTTGAGTATAAAGAATATTATTTCGACTATTTACTTCTTGCGTAGGATCTTTTAATTTGATTTCGATTAGTTGGTTATTAGTATTCTTAAGGGGGTCTAACAAATTTTCACTGCAAATATTTTCTAATAGTGTTTCAATTTCTGTTTGAATAGACATATTGTTGGGAATATAGAATTGTAAATAATCGAGAGTATCTATTAAAAGTCACAAGTTTTGATAATAAGTAGTATGATATAAAGGAATTTTGAGGATAATTGCTTTTTGATTTAATGATTTTGTTATTGATGTTTTTAATGTTATATAATGTAGATATTGACAAAAGGGATTATATAATTTTAGAAAATTGTTGCCTAATATTAATGGTAATCTTGATTTTTGTTGATAAATTGATGGTACTATAAATGTATATTTTTCAATGATTATATTGTTGTAATAACTTACAAACCAAATTGACTTTATACTTCCATCAGCTATTCTAATTTGAAGAAGTTTATCCCGTTTTTTCCATTTGGTTAATAATTGTCGTGAAGCTATACATATAGTGACTCCAGTATCTATATATGCATTTACTTTTTTATTTTAAATGATCACTTGAATAAAAGTTGTATTCGGATTTAATTGATGATTATGACCTTTGGGATTCATATTGATATATAGATGAAATCGTTGAATTTTCTTTTTCAGCCTTATATCGATTAACTAATTGTTCAATATAAAATAGATGTTGTAGTTGATGAAAAAAACTGCAACTATTATGATTCATCTAGGTGTAGTTGATAATGTTCACTAAATCTCCTGTGTAGTTCTTGTAATTCTCTCATTTCTTGATTACATATGTTTATATTATTATTAATTCTATCTTGACAGTTTTGAAATTTAGGAGATAAAAGGATCAATAGATTGTAATAATTGGAGTCTTTGGGTTTTCCAAAATGAATAATTTGGTTAGTAATGGTTGCTTTTTTAGTGGCTAATCTTATAAATGTATCATACTACTTATTATCAAAACTTACGACTTTTAACAGACAAACTCAATTATTTACAATTCTATCTTCTCTACAATATGTCTATTCAAACATAAATTGAAACACTATTAGAAAATACTTACAGTGCAAATCCGTTAGACCCCCTTGAGAATACTAATAACCAACTAATCAAAATCAAATTAAAAGATCCTACACAAGAAGTAAACATTCGAAATAATATTCCTTATACTCAACAAGATGTTCAAGAATTTATTAATGAATGCATTGAAAATTTAGGTAAAATGTTAATTTCTCTTAGTACTAGTAAACACTGAGCTCCTGCTTTTTATGTAAATAATTATTTTGAACAAAGAAGAGGAAAACGAATAATGGTAATTAATTATAAAAAATTAAATGAAGCAACTATAGGAGATGCATATAAATTACCTAGAAAATATTATATTATTAATAAACTTGACAGACATAACTAGTTTACTACATTAGATGCAAAATTCGAATATTGGCAATTATGATTACATGACAACACAAAACCACTAACTGCTTTTACTTGTCCACCTTAGAAACATTTTCAGTGGAATGTATTGCCTTTAGATTAAAATAAGCACCTAGTATTTATCAAAGATTTATGGAAAAGAATCTGGAAGGATTAGAAGCATTCACTCTAGCATATATAGACAATATTATAATATTTTCTAACATCGATAAAGAAGACCATTTAAAAAAAGTTAAAATAGTACTTCACATATGTAAAGAAAAAGGATTAATCCTAAGTAAAAAGAAAATCAAATTAGCTCAACAAAGTATTGAATATTTAAGAATCGAATTTCATAATGGATTTTTAAGATTACAACCAAATATTCTTTCTAAAATACAACAATTCCCTAATATATTAAAAAATAGAACTCATGTTTAACAATTTTTAGGTATACTTAATTATATTTCCGATCAAGGGTATTTTAAAAATCTTACTAATGAAAGAAAAAGTTTAGAACTTAAATATAGCACAAAAAGTCAATAGAGTTGGACCACTAAAGACACAAACACAGTACGTACTTTAAAACAAGCATATAGTAGCATATAACCTAGGCAGAGTTATTGTAGTTACAAAAAATGTATTAGCACAAAAATGTTTAGAAGCCAAATTACATTTAAAAAATTAAGACTTAATGAAATTCAACTTTGTTGTTCAAAATATGCTGAAGTATCATAACAATATGGCTGTGAATTCTCAACCTATAAACATCCGCAAACAAAACATCCACATTTTAAAACTAAACATTATAAATGCTTTCAGGTTGTTCTTCATTTTTGCCTCTTCATCCCTATATACACGTCCCTCTCCCTACTCTTCTACTCCCATTATGAATTTTCTAATCTTAGGCACATGTTTCAATCTCATTAGATCATATGTGTTACAATTCTATCGGACCATGTATTACAATCATATTGAACCATGCGTTACAATTCTATTAGACACACATGCTTTAATCTTATTGGTCACATAAGCTTTAATCTTATTGGTCACACATACTTTAATCCAATTGTTCCATAAGTTGACTTTAGGAAAATTGCATTTTGGTCTTTCTTTTTCCTTTAATTCTACATTGACAAAAAATCTCAACAATTAATTTCATTCTTATCCATATTTCACTTCTAAGTATATATGTCCATGCCTAAATGAAAAATTAACCCATTCACCCATGTCTTTTAAATTAAGTACCATTATGTCTTTTACTATACTTAAATGCACTTGATTTGTTATGTTCACTTCTTAATACTCCCTAGACATGTTATAATACTTCGAAGGTGTATGTTGGGACATTACAAAACCTTGTTGTCTTTTTGTGAAATAAACATACAAATTATCTTTCAATCTCATTGTATGGTCCTAATTCTTTATTTTTTTCAACTTTCATTCCTTTAATTTTATCAATATAATAACATGAACAATTCTTAAGAACTAGGCATTTCATTAAAACAAAATCTCAATTCAAAATGTTACATCCTATAGTCCATCTCACGTAAATATATATGACAAATTAGTTTATGAATAAACAAAAAAGGTTAACTTAAAAACAAAAGAAAACAAAAGATAATGAAAACATCTTTGCGAATCTCAAATCTTCGAATTATTGATTAGCTTCTTGTTAACTCTTCTGGCTCCTAACACTTGTATTTACCAAAAGCTCTCCCTCTCTTTAGTTGCCTCTTTTTTTAATAAATTTAAATCCAATTTTTATGCTCAACGCAATGCTAACATAGGATATTTCAGACACCTTGTTACGTTATCTAACATTCTAAAACTGTTTACATAAGTCATTACCACCAATATGGGGCTAAATACATGACTGTATTAGCATCATGTTGGTGAACATGGGTTAGGGGCATATTAATTGTGTAAGGAGAAACAAAATGTCCCTTCTTAGACATGATCTCAACACAATTGTGTGTAGGTACTATGTTCCATGGATGAAAGGTTTCTTGGAGAAATAGAATAGGACATGATAGAACACAATTGGTAACATGATGCGATGCTCCTCCGATGTTCCTGATTCTTACTTTACATCTTCTAAAGTTACTCCAATTGGACTCAATTCTTCTCTAAATTGGCTCCTTTGATTTAGATAGTCTAAAATAAGGCTTAGCACAAAATATAACTCATTTTGAGTACTCAATTTTATAAGAATATCCAAAACACAAGCACATTGCTACTAAGAATCATGCTAACAGTATTCGTAACTCCAAGCAGGAAATTAGAGAAATTTTCTACTTCATATAATCTTAGATGCGTAACATGATTGGAGCTAAAAAATTACAACACAGTTGCAGTACCACATACAAGATCAACTGGGGTTTTTAACTAATAGTTAACACATTCTCTATATGCAAACAACAGAGAAAGAAAAGAAGATTTAATTGCATACACAATCAGAGAGAATACCTGATGAAGATTCCATGATTGAACAGTCATATGATTATGAGATCTTAAAAACATCACCTTGAAACTAAAGGGAATAGGAATCAATAAGTGAAAGCAATAATCAGAGGAAAGAAGGACCTGAGGGGTAGAGTCACTATCGACCAGAAGATGACGATGAGGAATTCTTCTTTATCCGGACTTGATGGTGATTGCCCAAGCCACATGCGCGAAGAAAAACAGATGATGATCAATGCTCCCTTTTGCATCCAGAAGGAACATGAACTGGGAGTTATTATTAGTTGAAGGATAGAGCCATTGCCAACGTGTGTCAGTGTAAGAAAGAAGTAGTCCTCTTGGCCAATTAAGATAGTCCTATTGGAATGGTCAACATGTCTATCATGTGTAATAGCCTTGTTCGAGTCACCGCTAGGGTCATGAGCTAACTGTGTACTGGTTTAATACCATATTATTTATTAATCAATTTTATTTAATTAAAAAAATCATGCATATATCATGTCAAAATTAAAGTTAAATTTTATTTTACATTCTTAACTCAATTTAATTAAACTAATTTATTTACAAATAAACCTAATTACAGTTAGTCACTTCGCATGCTCTCTCTTCTCTCACTTCCCAATCCTCAAATATTACCAGTCCAATTCCTCACCATGAAACAAAAGAGCACTAAATCATGGCCTTGTCAAATCCTTCTACTAGTTTCCATTCTTATGTTGGTAAGAATTCTCGAGAATATTGGCTCACCGGTGACTCTAAACAGGTAGAGCTCTGATGCTCTCTTTTTGGTCTCTTTTCCAGTTTGTCGTTGAGGGTAAAGAGTTTTTGTACAAAACAAAGTAAAGAGAGCTTTATCAGGTGATTTCCCAGTTTTTGTAAATATATTTTGAAAAATTATTTAAAATTCTCCTTCTATTTTCATTAAAAAAAATGAAATTCTGTATCTTTGGTTCCTAATACTATATTTAGTTCTAGGAAGAAATTGGGATTTGCATATAACACGTTTCAATTATGCTATATGTATTCACACAAAGAATTTCTCAATCTCTATTGCAAGATATCATATATGAAATAATATGTAAACAATATTAGCTCAAGAATAACAAAGAAGATATGATTGAATCTCAATAAAATTAAAGAATAAATTAAATCAAATCATAATCACTATAAAACCCATTTGTGGGTTCATCTAATTTAGATATCAAAAAGTTTTTAGCTCATCATAATAGAAAACAAAACATCAAAACTAAAGAAAACGTTGGAAATCTTGGAAAACATGGCTAGAATCCATGAAATCTCCAAAAACTTCACTCTAGATTGATGAAAATTTTCTTCAAAGGAGTTTCCTTGCTTATTTCTTCTTCCCTCAACTGTTCTAGGGTTTTTTTATGTATTTTTTTTGCCTCCCCTCTGATCTATAGGTCGTTCTTATCTTTTTTAATTTGAATTTTGGATATAGTGAACTAAACGAGTGTTAATACGAGAATGCCAATGGATACATTATTCAAAATAACATGTAACTTTACTTGAAGCTAAAATGTGCATACAATGACCATGTACGATCAACATGGCCTTCTTAGAATTCAATAGGCATATTGCCAACCTATATAGGTTTGTAGTATAAGAAATTCTTAACATGCCTTGAAACTCTCCTACATAATCATGTACACTATCTTGCACTTTATAACTCAATCAAAATAGCTCCAAATTATTTCAAAGTTGTTTGAATTTGTTCCTTTTTGCTCCAAGTGATTGAACTAGACCTTAAAAAACAAAAAAAAAACTTAAGTACTAAAATCATTAAAAATACTCAATTAAACAAATAAAACGCATTAAATATGAGACTAAAAATATGAATAAATCACCACTTATCAACTTCTCTACACTTAAGTTCCTTAAGCAAATAAAAATTCTAATTCATGAACTCTTCTTAGTATTCCCCTCTTCTTCATCTAAACATATCTATTCATACTATAAATGTCATGCCTCAAGAATCAAATTAGAAGACACTAATAATCAATAATCATAAAACAAATTTTCGTAAGCCAACATCATAAATGACATTTTGATAGCCTTTTGAACACTACAAGAAAATTACTAATTAGCGATAGAAAATTACCAACAAAAAAATCGTAGTAAATTATCGATGGAATATCATGTTTGTTGGTAACATTGTCAGAAAAAATTCCATTTTGCTACGTACAAAATATCCATTGGTAAATGTGGAGGGAAATTATCCTCACAATTTTTTCGACAGAATATAGCGATGGATGGAAAACGTCCATCAGTAAAATAGGCAGGAATGCTTGGCAGCATAAATAAGCATCAAAATGAACCAACAGAACACATTTCGATCAATAAAGTACCGACATAATCATTATTCTATTAGTAAAATTGAAACAAATAAAAACTATCAAAGCCCCCCTCCTCCATCGTCATTTGCCTTTTCTCTTTGTCGTTTTCTCCTCCATTGGTTTTCCTCCCTGTCTCTGTTGTCCTTGTCTTGCCATCCTCATCTCTGTTTAAGGTGGGATTTGTCCTCCCTTTTGTTATATATGTGTGAACGAGTTTTATACCAATTTTGTGAAATGTTGTTCATGCATTATGTATGTTTGTTTGCATTTTACCATTATTGTATGATGAATGATAAATTTGAGTTAAAATCGATTACAAATGACCCCTTAAATGGCACTTGAAACTCAACTAGTAACATTTGTTTTGGAAACTATTTTTCTTCTCTTCTTTGTGCCTTTTCTGATTCATTTTGGGTACATGAAACCTTAACTTTTAGGCAAAACATGGTATTGCACCTTTTAAAAGAATAATACAATTTTATTTTCATAGAATTTGTAATAGACCTCACCGTTTCGTCGATTCTTTTAAAGAAAGGATTGTTTCTTAAACCAAATGGTGAAAGATTCGTATGAAACCTAATAATATAGAAGTGTAGGTTAGATGATTACCAAGACTTAAACCTTATTTTGGAGTTAGAGCAATTTCATCTAAGATAGATTGTTTAATAATAAATTTTCAATATATACAGTAAATTTCCACACAAAATTACATCTAAAATAAGAGATAATCATATTATAAAGAAATTATATATATAACACACCACTACCATAGAGCATATACCTGAACATCCAAAGGATATTCAAGAACTTACCTTATGAAAATGGGATATTAGAGCAATCACATCAACTTATTATGGCATCATACAGAACATAAGTATTTTTAAAGATCAAAACTCCTCGTTTCAATCACAAAATGAAACTTACTTACATTTTCATTACATTTCATAATCCATGTTCATACATAACATAACATTTGGGAGTTTAAAGTTCTATACGAAAAGTTCAACATGAAAGGAGAAGCTAAACAAAAGTATTCTATCTAGACTCCGCAGGTATCAGTTGATCAGACCTTTGAGCCATTCTTGTTTCCAAAATTGACAATACTAGACTTCTATTCTATCACCTTGGAAGCTAGGTCTCCCTTGTACCTGAAAATCAACGTTGCAATTTTAATGCATTTGTGAACTCAGTGAGTGAACCATCATCGATGTACTCTCTCAAGTCAGAACACAAATATCATAAGTATAAACCAAATTCACAAGTGTATTTCCTAATTCAGCAGATGTATCACATCATTCAATATTGAATACCGTATCACATTATACATCATATCTCAACAATACATCATAAACTACAAACATTTTATATATTCATTTCAAAATAATCCAATCATTCATATCATCAACATGTACACAAACATTGCATATTACTATATCAATGCAATTTAGTGATTCTTTGCAATCATTCACATGATACATGTAAAGATATATATATATATATATATATATATGCAAATGAACATGTGACTCCACTTTCATTTTTACTTTGTTGTGTTCGAGCACTTATTTACTGTCCCATATCTGTTGTGGATACCAGGCTTATTTTATATTTTGTCCCGTACCCATTATGGATACCGAGCTTATTAATAATTGAGCTTGTGGCTCTTAATGTATATTTTTGAGCTTTAAGCTCTTTTTCACACTAGTCACTCCGGTCACAACTCTTTTATCTGATCATGCATAACAATGTGATGGAATGCATCAATTCACAAAATATGTTACCAATAACTTTCATTAAATGTGCACAATCATTTATCACATTTATCGGATCTGAGTTCAACATTCAACATTCAGTTGAGTACACATTTTCCATATTCACATACAATTAGAAAGCACTTCCAATTCAATCCCGAATGTCAAACTCCTCAGACCATCAATGTTTTGAGTTATCACAATCATATCAATAAACATCTAGGTTATCTCACAGTACGCTCCAGATAAGCTATTGCCTCGATGACCTGACAATGCATGGATGATGACGATCAATTTATACTTCTTTAGTTATTCAATAAACACATATAGTTCACACATTACTAAGTTGATTAATCATATGAATATTCAATCATGCACATATATATATATCATGTTTAATGCTTGCTCAATTGACCTTTCTGAGTATGTAACTATTCATAAATCTTGACCATTCAAACGTCATATTTTGTATACTACCATTTTACAATTAGGTTTGTACCTTTAAGCTAGCTTGATTTACTCTAAATTCATCAACCATACTTTACACTTATCCTTGAACATTTTCATGATCAAAAGTCTCTTATAACACACACACAATCGTTACTTTAAATATGGAACTTCAGTAAGCTAGACCTATACATTCACTAAACTTTTTCCAGTAATGTATATTCATACATTTACCCAATGCTCATTCATAAATACACCATGTTCTTCAATGCTCGTTCATCCATACATTATATACATTACTCATGTCCTTAAGATCATTTTTGCATTAAAAAAACTCATTTATTTCTTTAATAAATCATAATTTCCATATTTGAACTCAACTACATCAAAACAGTCCATTTTCTAGATTATGACATTAATTAACTACATAAACTTATCAAGCTCTTAACCAATTAATCAAGCAACAATCTAAGCTCATTCTTAACCTTAATAAAGTCCAAATATACAATTTAGAGTGAAATTTCTCAACTGGTTCAACATGTACAGAAGGTCGACATTAAAATTCCAGAATTTGTCATCAACATCACTAATGTTTGTAACTTTACTACCTTCAACACTTCACAAATTTTACAAGCTTAGAGATATCACTAACACCTGAAAATTTTCAGATTTCATGTCTTTGAAGGTTACTTCATTTCAGTTTAATTTAACTTCCATATTGGTTACACTAAGGCTTACAAAAATCTACTCACTTATGTCATTAACAGTCATTTTTTACAAATACACCTACAAATCTAATTTTCCAGATTTGAAAACACCCTAATAACACCTATCTTTAGCATGAATTCCTTATCAATTATACTTCAAATCCCAACTTAAATCATCTATACAACAACCCATAAACTACTGTTTTTGCACATGTAAAAACATAACAGAAAAGTACCTATTCATTCTCCATTTTTTAACACAGCTTCAACATCAACATCAACATCAACATCATATACAATCTATCTCAATTCAATCATCATAATCTTTCTACTATAACATGCCATAAAGATCAATACTTTACTTACTTATTTAGATTCCAATTCTAGGTTAATTCATCAAGCCTACCTAGCCCTCCATGCATGCAAAATCATCCCAAATTGAAGGCAGAAATTGGATGTTTTTCAGCTAGGATAAAAGACAACAATAATCTGGTTCTTTAGCTATCTTGTGAAGGGTAAAAGCATATATTTCGTGTGGTAATTTAGCATAGCTCAAGAAAAAAATAAGAATGGGAGATAAAAGCAGGTTTCGGTGGTGAGAGATGAAAAGAGAAGAAGATTGAACAAAGCTGAAATTACTTCTACAGAAGCTTAACTCCTTATATGCTAGATGTCACCATGTTACATTGACATATTTCCCTAAGCATGTAAGTCACTTATCCCTCCATAAACTACCAAATGTCGCCTAGTTACTAGTCCATTTATTACTCAATCATTGCTTCCATTAGTCAATTAATTACCTATGCCAAATGTCACTCATTTATCTATATCATTTGTCACTTATTTCATAGGTTAGTTATCCTAATTTTCCATGTGTCAATTTGTCTTGCTACTTGGTATTTTTTCTAGAGTGAATATACATTTTAATTCATCACTTTTCTAATGGTAACTATTAATTCCAAATTTACTACTTGTAACCAATCAAACCAAAATTCAAGACATAAATAATACACAATTCACATTATGATCATTTTAAACCTTTCATACCCCGGAATATGTCAATTGAGTGCGTATACTATCTTTGCGTGTGGACCAATCATAATTCATTTGTGTATGCTAATGATATGTATGTGAATGAAATGCATTTGATCAATGCTAAAATGATATGCTCATATGCAATAATCTAAGGCTCTAATCCTTAGTATGGAAAACGAGCTATTGTAATTCTCCCCTTTTAAGAAATTTCATTCTCGAAATTCTTACCTGATTGATCAAATAGATGGAGGAATGTGGCTTCTTTTCTTAAATGATTCCTTCAAAGGACTTTAACCAATAGGATCACTCAGTTTCTCAATTGCTTAGTCTGATAACTAACTATCTTAACCGATTCTTCAACATAACTTAAGTTAGTTGCAACTTGAACCTTCTAAGCCGGTAACACATGTATCAAATCTGATCGATATATTTTGAGCATACTAACATGGAACATATTATGAGTCTGAGCCATCTCAGCTGGTAATGCTAACTTATAAGCCAATGGTCCTATTCTTTCGGTAATCTCATATGGACCAATATATCTAGGACTTAACTTACCCTTTTTGCTAAACCTTAGCACTCCTTACTAAGGTGATACTCTTAGAAACACCTTATCTGCCACTTGGTACTCCATATCTCTCCAGTGTTGATCTATATAACTCTTTTGTCTATCTTAAGCAACCTTAATTCTACTATGGATCAGTTTAACCTTATCAACAATATCATGAATCAACTATGTGCCTTCAACAATCCTTAGACCCTCTTTATGCCAATACAAAGGTGATTGACACTTTCTGCCATATAATGCCTCATATGATGCCATACCGATACTACTGTGATAATGACTTTTGTATACAAATTCAGTAAGAGCTACATATTGATCCCATGCTCTTTGGAATTCCAAAACACAAGCTCGGAGCATATCCTCAATAGTCTTAATAGCCCTCTCAATCTTTTCGTCTATCTGAGGATGAAAGGTTGTACTAAAGTTTAACCATGTACCCAATGTTGTTTGTAAACTACCCCAAAATCTAGAAGTGATTATGGGGTCTTAGTCAGATACAATGGACACTATAACTCTATGTAATCTCACTACCTCATTAACACACTTCTGTGCTAACTAATCTAGTATATTATTCTCTCTCATAGGTAAGAAATGGGTCGATTTTTTCAATTTATCAATAATGACTTATATGGCATCATGTTGCCTCGGAGTCCTCGACAAACCCATAATGAAATCTATAGTGATCCTCTCCCATTTCTACTATAGAATAGGTAGTGACTATAAATTCCCAATTGGAACGTGATGCTCTGCCTTGATCTGTTGACAAGTCAAACATTTAGCAACACACTCCACCACTTATTTCTTAATCCCTAACCACCAAAAATGTTGTTTTAGAGTACTGTACATCTTGGTAGTACCAGGATGTATAGCATAGGTTGCTATATGTGCTTCCTCCAAAATCTCTTTTCTAAAATCATCCACATAAGGTACACATAATCTCTACTTCAACCATAATGCATCATCCCTTAACTTAAACTCAGAATTCAGATTCTGATTCAACTTCTCAACACGCTTCACTACTTCTAGATCTTTGCTTTGACCTTTTCTAATCCTGTCATGCAATATCGATTTAAGCTTCAATGTAGCCAACAATGCTTCATTCTACCCCAAAGTCAGCTTAACATTCAACGCTCTTAGTTGTACTAGGTTTGGTAACCTCGATGTCTAAATTTGTGCCACACTACTATTAGATTTTCTACTTAATGCATCAGCCACAACATTATATTTACCAGGATGGTATTCAATTGTGCAATCATAATCCTTAAGAAATTCTAATCTTTAAAAAATTCAATCCATCACCTTGTCTCATATTTAGTTCTTTTTGACTCAATAAATATTTCAAACTTCTATGATCTATAAATATCTTAATTGTTTCACTATAGAAACAATGTCTTCAAATCTTCAAATTAAACACCAATACAACAAGTTCTAAATCATGAACTGGATAGTTAAACTCATGAGACCTTAATTGTCTCAATGCATATGCAATCACCATACTACATCAAAACACATCCTAACCCCTAGTGTGAAGCCTCACTATCTACTACATATCCTCTAGATCCAGATGGAATAGCTAACATCTGTGTTATAGTTAATTAGTGTTTTAATTCCTCAACTATATAACCCAAGAATACCACTTGATCAAGACAAAATTCACACTTACTAAACTTGGCATATAATTTTTTTGCCCTCATTATCTGTAAGACTAACCTCAAATGCTCGCAATGTTCCTCTCTACTCTTCGAATGCACTAAAATATCATCTATGAATACGATCACAAAATGATCTAAGTAAGGTTGGAAAATTTTATTCATCAACACCATAAAAGTTACCGGAGCATTTATTAACCTAAAAGACATCACTAAAAACTCAAAGTACCCATATCTGGTCCTAAATGCACTATTTGGTACATCAGCTTATGCTATCTTTAACTGATAGTACCCTAATCTCAAATCTAATTTAGTAAACATTTGAGCTCCTTATAATTGATTAAGTAAATCATATATCCTCGGTAAAGGATACTTGTTCTTCACTGTCACCTAATTCAACTGCCTATAATCAATACACCATCTCAAAGTCCCATCCTGCTTCTTTATAAACAAAACCGGAGCCTCCCAAAATAACACACTAGGTCTAATAAAACCCTTATTTAACAACTCCTACAATTGGGTCTTAAGTTTCTTAAGTTCCACAAATGTCATCCTGTACAGAGGAATAGATATAGGAGTAGTATCTGTAACTAAGTTAATAGCGAACTCTTTCTCCCTATTTGGTGGTAAACCTGGTAATTCAGTAGGGATCACATACACAAAATCCCTAAAAATATGAATATTTTGAATTGTCTGTTCATTTTGAGTATTAGTCACATAGGCTAAGTAAGCCTTACATCCACTTTGGATCAGTCTGAGAGCACTTATTGAGGAAATCAACCTAGCTAGCACTGCTTGACTAACACCTTGAAATATCACTCTTGGTTGATTAGGATATTTAAGGATGACTTCTTTAGTGTAACAGTTCATAACAGCTCTATGTGCAGTAAGCCAGTCTATGCCCAAAATGAGATCTATATCCTTTAACTACAATACTATCAAATGAGCTTCCAACTCTAGCTGATCAAGTCAAATAATGCACCTTTTATAGACTTCCCCAATCACTATTATACTACATACTGGAGTAATCAACTCTAAGCCAAAATTTAACATCTCTCTCTCATAATGCAGTTTAAATGTCAGATGCGGTGTGATGAATGAATATGTAAATCTTGGATCTAAAAATGCAAATTCCTCAAATTGAAAAACATGTAACACACCTGCAACAACGTCTAGGGATTTCTGTGCCTTCTATCTGATGATAGCAAAGATTTTGACCTGAGACTGAGGCTGATTACTCTGCACCTCATTCCTAACACAAGGATCTGCTAAGCTTGTTCTACCTCTACCTCTACCTCTCTATCTTGCTCCACTAGCTTTACTTTATTGGACAATCATCTCAATCACCGATCCCCCTCTCCAGACTGCAGTCCTAAAGTTACAGGACAGTCTTTAATCTGATGCTCAAAAAAGCCACAAAGAAAGTAAGCTCCTGATATCTTCCTACACTCCCCACAATGTTTCTTTCCACAATGCTCACAACTAGGCATCTACTGTGTTCGTCCTCCTGATACTTGACCTTTACCATTACCAGTCTATACAAAACTGCCTCTCGATCTAAACCCCGATTGTCTAAATCTAGTCTGTGATCGGAATAATCTATTCTAGTGTTTACTGAATCTCTTATCAAAATCAACTTGAGACTCACCACGTCTATTCATTTTGAACTCCTGCCTATACTCTCCTTGTCCATCTTTCAATAGCTGATCAATTCAGATTGAGGCAGCTTCTAGTTCAATAAAACTACTTAAATTAGTAACGACCAACCTCGTTATGATCTCCATATTCAGTCCATCCTCAAATCACCTACACTTATCTTCCTCAGTCAGAATCAAAGCAACAGCGTTGTAAGGCCCTAAATTGTACCCTAGTTGGAATGTTACATATTTATAAAAGTATATGTATGATAGGTGTTAAAAATAGTGAGATGATTGAGAATTACATTTGACTTGAATTTTTGTTTAATGGATCCTTAAATTGGAATTAATTGATACCATTAGAGAATCGAGGAATTAAAATGTACATTTGAACTAGGAAAATTGCTAAGTGGCAAGATAAGTTGGTATATGAAAATTGGAATGACTAAGCCTATGAGTTAGTGACATTTGTTATAGTTGATGCATTAACAAATGGCATAGTTAGTAAATTAACAAGTGGCAGCAATAAGTGAGAGACAAATGGCCTAAAATATCAGTGAAAATTGGCAACTTCAATATGGGACAAATGAAGGACATGCATAGTGACATATGTTGTTACAACTCGATGACACTTAGCATTGGATGAGGCAAGTTTCTACTAGAGAAAGTTTTGTTTTGCTCATTCTTCACTATCTTGCACTCTATCCACCGAAAATCTCTCATTTCCTCTTAACTTTTGGAATTTTTTCTTAATTTTAGGTCATCAATGCTTAAGAATCTTTGTAAGTTAGTGCATCAAGCAAGCTAGTTTATACTACCTTCTATGTTGTTATCATCTTAGTATTAAGATCATCTTGCATTTGTCTTGAGTTTATAAGTGTGTTGGTTGCATGAAGGGCTGGATTACTTAGTTCTTTGAATAAGGAACTTGAAATTAATCATGTAAGGGAATTATAAACTTGATAGCATGTTAAGATATGAGTTAAATGATGTTTGAAATGAATAGAATATGTACTGAATTGATGATGAATTAAGGCCTGGAAAATTATAATTTTTAATAGCTTTTACTTTGAATTTTTATGCATAAAAGATCAAAGATTGTGAGATGTTTAATGAATGATTTTTGAATTAGTTTGGATATGAATTTGATGTGGAATTGAGGCATGAATAAGGTGGAATTGAAGTGGAATTGATGAACTATGGTGAAGGGGTGTTAAAGGTGTATGAAGGAGTTAAGTTTTGAGTTGTGGGTAAGTGAATCTTTAGTTCACTTATTCCACGATCGTGGGAAATATAAGGCATATTCCCAAGGTTGTGGAAAAGGTTAGGAAGGTGAAAAACTTGATTTTGTACAATTGTTGACATATATAAGGTTAGGGCTCTTCATAATGGTTTAAACTTATTTAAGGTTAAAAATAAACCAAATTGATGTTAGATTAATTGAGTAATAGTTCATTTAGTTATGGATTGTTAATTGAAATAATTACTTAAGGAATATGTGGTTAGTGAATAATGTGTATTTATGGTGTGTTCAAGGATGAATGAGTCCTTATGCATACAAATGTGTTTCAAATGAGTTATATAATGTGAATTGGTTATGACTATTTATGAATTTGGAATTATTGCATATGTTTATGCTCATAAGGTATGTTAAATTTGTTTGGATGTGCATGTATGTTCAATTTGATGAAAAAGGGAATAAAGACATATGGTGCACAATATCTTTTGTATAAGATTATGAAATCTGAAATGGTTTATTTTAAAACTTCCAAGTCTTAGTCATGGGTAAATAGACATGCCTAGAAGAGATTGCAGTTGCTCCTATAATCAGGCACTAAGGTGTCTCTTGTAACTAGACACTAAGGAGTCTTTTGTGCCAAACGCTTCAATGTCTTCTGATTTAAGAAACTTATATGTCTTCTATTTTAGAGACTTAAGTCTCTTATGTTTCATTTGCCAATCATGGTTTTTTCTATTCTAGTCCCGTTACCCACTTCTATAAAATGAATTAGCAGTCTAACTTTTTTTGTATTATGATACATGTTCAGTTTTGATATAAGCTAATTCTATTTTGATACAAAACAAATTCTGTTATAATAAAAGGTAAGCTCTAATTTGATACAAAACCAGTTATGTTCTAACATAAATCATACTTTGATATGAAAGGATTATATCTTATTCTAATATTCAATTATGATATTTATACATTTTGCTTTGATATTTATGAGTTTTGTTTTGATGCGAGAATGCTCTGAATCTATATCTATCAAATTATGTTTTGAAGCATAATGTTTGGATTACTCTGTAATATGAGCAACTAAAGTTTGTATATGAATTGACATGATACGGTGCATGTGAATGCTAAACGACTGTTGCAAATAGTCTCCATTTTATATCGTATTTAGTTATTCCCCACTAAACTATATGCTTAGAATGGTGATTTTTCCTCTGTGTAGGTTCTGATAAGAAGGTTAAAGACTGGGAAAAGGACTACCGAAGTGGCCAATGAGGAATATGTTCTATTTTGGATTTTGTTTTGTTTTGAAAGATGTATATTTGAGTTTTTAAGTTGTATATGACAATATGTAGTAGTTTGTATTTTTTTAATGGTTTGTAATAACCTTATTACAGAATGGATTATGTTTAAGGCATGTATGATGATAAGTTCATTTTATATGGTGTATGTTATGGTTTGTTTACAACAGCACCTAATGATATGTATTGTATGTTTGCTTCATTTTTTGGGAATGCATGTAATGAATGTTTAGTATGTTTTAGATTATTTTGGTTTTATTTTGTCTGTAGCATCTACATATCCTCCTAGGGGGTATGAAGGTGTTACATTATTTGGTATCAGAGCATGGTTTAGGTGATTATGGTGTAACTAGCACTTCACTATTGCTTATATTTGTGTATAAGAGTTGTGATTGGCCTAATGTGGGTTGTCCCATGTTTTGGTTTTAGATTTGAGTATGGAAAGATCTTATGTAGCCGTTGACGAGGTTGTGGAGAGTAATAGTCCTACACGATCTTCTCCATCTATATTAGGACCCTCTAGGGTCAATCGAGGTGAAGCTGAAGTGTCACCACCTGCACCTTTAACTCAGGGGGAGGCTTTGGTTAAACTGTTGCAAGATATGATGACTTTGCTATACCGTATAACCACGCCCTAGGCTCTGATTGATTAGTTACCAAAGTATGGAGCTAAGGAATTTACTGGAACATCACTGAAGGAGTCTGAAAAGGCAAAATTCTAGTTGGAGAAGGTGAAAAGGGTGCTAGATGAAGTTAGTTGCCCACTAGACCAGATGGTACATTGTGCTATCTCCCTTCTTCAGGGAGTAGCCTATAAGTGCTGGAAGTTTGCTTTAAGGAATCTTTAGTTACTGAAGCTTCTGACTTGGGATTTCTTTTCCCAAGAGTTTAAAGCCAAGTATATGACTGAAACTTATAAAAAAAAAGAGAAGTAAAAGCAGTTTCTAAACTTGAAGTAGAAAAATCTATATGGTGCTGAGTACGACATAGAATTCATCGACTTAGCAAGTATTCGCCTGAACTTGTACTTACTGAGGAGTTCCAGTGTCATCAGTTTGAAGATGGATTGAATGACTCAATTAAAGAACATCTGGCATCATTCACTCTCTTGCAGCAAGTGAGTTACCATTAGCTGGTGCAAGCTGCTATTAAGATAGAGAAGAATGAGATGGTTAGAAGAGAAAGGACATAGCAAAAGGGCTTTAATAAAGGAGGTCAGTCCTTGAGTAAGAGGAGTCATGAAGGTGCTTTCTCTACACTAGAATTTACTCAAAGATCTGTAGCTTGGGAAAAGCGACAAAACTTTCCCTCATCAACTACTTTTAGTAGGGGTTCTTCTGTGGGCCAAGGTTCTAGTATTCTAGAGTGGCCTCATTTCTCTAAATACCATTAGGGTATTTGTTGAAAGGCTAAGGGTACATGTTTTTGATGTGGCAGTACTGAGCACTTGGTAGTCAATTTCCCTATAACACAATCGCAAATGTCACAAGCTAGTAGGTAGGTCTCTCATGAGTCTGCTGGAAACAAAGGATGAGGTAGAGGTTATGGAGGATCTAGATAGATAGACCAAATCTGAGTTCTCATTCAGAAATTGTTGATCGACCTATTATACCTTCTGCTCTAGCTCGAGCATATACTTTGAAAGCTCGCAAGGATCAAGATGCACCAGAGGTTATTACGGGTATTGTTTCTCTTTTTAACTCTAAAATGCATGCTTTGATTGATCCTGGATCCACTCATTCTTATATCTGTTTTGGAGAAATTTCTAATAAAATGATGCCTGTAGATCAGTTAGAGTATGATATTCATATAACCAGTCCTCTGGGTAGTAATGTATTGGTTAATAAGGTTTATAGAAATTTTCCTATTATGATCCAAGGAAGTGATTATATAACATATCTAATTAGAATGCCTTTTCATGAATTTGATTTGATTTTGGTTATGGATTGGATAACCAAGCATCAGGCAGTGGTTAACTGTATTGCTAAGATGGTTGTGCTTAGGAAGCCTGATCAGCCTGAAATAGTATTACATGGCATCTGTACTGGTTCTCTAGCTAATACGGTATCTATTATACAAGCTTGGTAGTTCCTTAGGAAAGGGTATGAAGCTTATCTAGCTTTTGTGTTTTATTCTAAGAAGGAGGGTTGTAAATTGCAAGACATTCCAGTAGTAAGTGCATTTCCAGATGTGTTTCCTAAAGAGCTACCCAGACTTCCTCCTCAAAGGGATGTGGAGTTGTCTATTGAAGTTATGCCTAGCACTACTCCTATATCCAAAGCACTGTACAGGATGGCTCCTACTGAATTGAAGGAGTTGAAGGTTCAGTTGTAAGAGCTTCTAGATAGGTGGTTCATTCAACCCAATGTCTCACCATAGGGAGCACCAGTTTCATTTGTTAAGAAAAAAGATGGTACTCTTCAGATGTGTATCAATTAAAGGCAATTGAACAGAGTCAAATTGAAGAATAGGTATCCATTGCCAAGGATAAAAGATATGTTTTGATCAATTGAAAGATGTAGGAGTATTTTCAAAGATAGATCCGTGATCAGGATACTATCAACTTCAAGTAAAAGATGTGGACGTTCCGAAGACTGCAGTCAACACCCGTTATGGAAATTATAAATTCTTGGTAATGCCATTTGGGTTAACTAATACTTCAACTTCATTCATAGATAAGATGAATAGAGTGTTTAGGCCCTATTTAGACTAGTTTGTTGTAGTGTTCATAGATGATATCCTGGTTTATTCTAAGACTGAACATGATCACGTTTACCATCTCCAGATTGTTTTAAAAAACTTACAAGAAAAACAATTGTATGCTAAGCTGAGTAAGTGTGATTTTTGGCTTCGGGAAGTATCTTTTCTAGGACATGTTGTTTCTTCTCAAGGTATTAAGGTTGATCCCAGTAACATTGAAGCAATTATTAACTAGAAACCACTATGGAATGTGACAGAAGTGAGAACTTTTTTAGGTTTGGTGGGTTATTATTGCTGGTTTATGAAGGGGTTTTTCGGTGATAGCATTCCGTTGGACTAAATTGTTACAGAAGGAGTAAAGTATGAATAGTCTGCTAGATGTCAGACTAGTTTTGATCAACTTTAAAGAATGCTTATTGAAGCTTTTGTATTGGCTCAACCTACTTCTGGTAAGGAGTATGTTATATATAGTGATGCATCTAAAAATGGTATGGGTTGTGTTTTGATGCAGGATGGAAAAGTATTTGCATATGATTCAAGGCAATTAAAACCTCTCGAACAGAACTACCCTACACATTATCTTAAACTTGTAGTGGTGCTGTTTTCTTTGAAAATTTGGCAACAATACTTATATGGTGAAAAGTGTAGGATCTTCACTGATCATAAAAGTTTAAAGTATCTGCTTACCCAGAAGGAACTTAATCTAAGACAAGGGCATTGGTTGGAATTTTTTAAAGATTATGATTTCATTATTGTAATAGCCCAAAATACCCTCCTGTAGATATTGTCCACTTTAGGTTGCCCCTCGGACTAAAACCCTCATGTTTTTCTCTTCCCATACTTGATAAAACACGTCTGTGAGGGAGAGGTATCGATACTCTTATAAGGCGTACTTCTTTCTTCTCTCTAACCAATGTGGGATCTCACAATTACAAATTATCATCCAAGTAGGGCTAATTTCATGGCTGATACTTTAAGTCAGAAGACTATGTCAGCTTTGTCAGTGTAACAGGGTGAATGGGGACTTGTATATGATGAAGCTTTAATAGCTCAGTTGAAAGTAGGCCTACCTTGAAGCAAGAGATCTATGATGCTCGGAAAGTTGATGATAAGTTGTAACAACTTATCTTGACTACTCGGGAAGGCAAACAACCTAGTTTTTTTGTGAAAGGAGATGGTGATTTGTATTATAAAGATCAATTATGTGTGCTAGAAAATTATGAATTGAAAAGAAAGTTATTGTTTGAGACCCATAATACTGTCTTTACTATGCATCCTAGTGGAAATAAGATGTATTAAGATCTGAAGCAGCATTACTGGTGGTCGGGTATGAAACGGGATATTATAGACTATGTGTCCAAATGTTTAACATGTCACTAAGTTAAAGTTAAGCACCAGGTTCCATCTGGTTTGTTACATCCTATTTCAATTCCTCAACAGAAATGGGATAACATTACCATGGATTTTATCACTAGACTTCCTCTCACTTAGAGGAAGCATAATGCTATATGGGTGATTGTGGATAAGTTCACTAAGTTTGCTCACCTTCTGCCTATTCGTCCTAATTATTCATTGGATAGGCTAGTAGATATATATGTGAATGAGATAGTTAGGTTGCATGGGGTGCCACTATCTATTATTTCTGATTATGATCCTCAATTTACTTCGAGATTTTGGAAAATTCTACAAAAGGCTTTGGGTATTCAAGTCAATTTCAGTACCGCTTTCCATCGTCAGACAAGTGGACAATCTGAACGGGTTATTTAGATACTAGAAGATATGCTTTAGGGTTATGTGATAGAATTCCTAGGAAGTTGTGATAATTATCTTGCTCAAACGGAGTTTGCTTACAATAATAGTTATCAGACTCGTATTGGCATGGCTCCATATAAAGCTCTATATGGGACGAAATGTAGAACTTCAATTCTTTAGACTGAAATGTATGAAAGTAAGATGATCGGGCCTGATATTGTAAAAGATACTGAAGAAAATGTTCAAGTTATTTAACAAAGATTAAAGGCTGCCAGTGATAGTCAGAAATCCTATGCTGACTTAAAAAAAAAGAGATATTGAGTATCAGGTAGGTGATAAGGTGTTTTTAAAAGTGTCACCATGGAAAGACATACATTGGTTTGGGAAGAAAGGTAAGCTCAACCCACAATATATCGGTCCTCATGAGATCCTTAAAAGAGTTGGACTAGTAGTTTATCAGTTAGCTCTTCTTGGAGAGTTAGCAAAGCTACATTATGTGTTTCATGTTTTGATATTGAGAAGATATCAGTCAAATGATACACATATGATTCCTGTGCAAGAAATTCAAGTATAATCGGATTTGACTTATAAAGAAGGGCCTGCATCTATTTTAGGTAGAGAAGTCCGACAACTCAGGAATAAGCAAATACCTTTAGTGAAAGAACTCTAGCAACACCATAGATTAGAGCAAGCAATATGGGAACCAGAAGATATTATGAGGGTTAAGTTTCCTTAACTATTTTGATCAAGTATGAATTTTGGGAATGAAATTCTTTTAAGGGGGAGAGAATTGTAAGGCCCCAAATTGTACCCTAGTTGGAATGTTACATGTTCATAAAAGTACATGTATAATAGGTGTTAAAATTTGTGAGTTGACTGATAATTACATTTGACTTGAATTTTAGTTTAATGGGTCCTACTTAATGAATTGATACCATTAGAGAATTGAGGTATTAAAGTGTACATTTGGACTAAGAAAATTGTCAATTGGCAAGATAAGATGGTACATGAAAATTAGAATGACTAAGCCTATGAATTAGTGACATTTGGAATAGTTGATGCATTGACAAATGATATAGTTAGTAAATTGACAAGTGGAAGCAATAAGTAAGAGAAAAATGGGCTAATATATGGGACAAATGAAGGGCATGTATAGTGACATATGTTGTTACAACTTGATGACACCAAGCATTGCATGAGGCAAGTTTCTCTAGAGAAATTTCTGTTTTGCTCATTCTTCACTATTTTAAACTCTCTCCACTGAAACCCCCTCATTTCCTCTCAACTTCTGGAGGTTTTTACATTATTTTAGGTCATCAACGCTTAAGAATCTTTAAGTTATTGCATCAAGAAAGCTAGTTTATACTACCTTATATGTTGTTATCATCTTAGTGTTAAGATCATATTACGTTTGTCTTAATTTTGGAAGTGTGTTGGTTATATGAAGGGCTGGATTACTTGGTTCTTTGAAGAAGGAACTTGAAGTTAATCATGTAAGGGAATTTTAAACTTGATAGCATGTTAAGCTATGAGTCAGATGATGTTTGAAATGAATAAAATATATAAAGAATTGATCATAAATTGAGGGGTCTAGAACATGATAGTTGTTGATAGCTTTTGCTTTAAATTTTTATGCATGAAAGATCATAGATTGTGAGATGTTTAATGAATGATTTTTAAGTTGGTTTGGACATGGATTTGATGCGGAATTGGGGCGTGAATAAGGAGGAATCGAAGAACTATGGTGAAGGGGTGTTAAAGGTGTATGAAGGAGTTAAGTTTTGGAAGTAGTTTGAAGGTTTTGGTTAAGTGAACCTTCGGTGCACTTATCCCACAATTGTGGAAAAGGGTTAGGAAGGTGAAAAACTTGGTTTTATGGAATTGATGAGATATATAAGGTTAGGGCTCTTAATAATGGTTTAATTGAATTTAATTGAGGTTAAAAATAAACCTAATTGATGGTAAATTAATTGCGTAATAGTTCATTTAGGTAGGGATTGTTAATTGAGGTAATTACTCAAGGGATGTGTGGTTAGTGAATAATGTGTATTTATGGTGTGTTCAAGGAGAATGAGTCCTGATGAATAAAAATGTGTTTCAAATGAGTTATATGATGTGAATTAGTTATGATTGTTTGTGAATTTGGAATTTGTGTAATTATATGAAATGTGTAAATACATATGGTATTTAATGGTACATTATTTCATATGTTTATGCTTATAAGATATGTTAAGTTGGTTTGGATATGCATGTATATGTTCAATTTGAGGAGAAAGGGAATAAAGACATATGTTGCACAACATTTTTTGTATATGATTATGAAATCTAAAATGGTTTATTGAAAAAATGCCAAGTCCTATTCGTGGGTAAATAGGCATGCCTAGAAGGGTCTTCAACTAGTCCTATAACTAGACACTAAGGTGTCTCCTATAGCCAGACACTAAGATGTCTTCTAATTTGGACACTTATGTATCTTCTATTTCAAAGACTTACATCTCTTCTATTTTAGATACCAATCATGGTATCTTCTATTTTGGTTCCGTTTCCCACTTTTGTTAAAAGGATAAGCAATTTAACTTGTTTTGTATTCTGATACATGTTCAATTTTGAGATAAGCAAATTTTATTTTGATACAAAACTAATTATGTTATGTTAAAAGATAAGCTATGATCTGATACAAAGCAAGTTTTGTTCTGACATAAGGCATACTTTGATCTGAAAGGATTATATCCTATTATGATATTTGTACATTCTGTTTTGATATTTATGAGTTTTGTTCTAATGCGAGAATGCTTTGAATCTATATCTATCAAATTATGTTTTGAAGCATAATGTTTGGATTGCTCTGTAATTTGAACAATTAAAGTTTGTACGTGAATTGACATGATACGGTGCACGCGAATGCTAGACAACTGTTAGAAACAGTCGCCAAATTATATCTTGTTTAGTCATTACCCACTAAACTATATGTTTAGCATGGTGGTTTTGCCTCCATGTAGGTTCTGATAAGAAGGTTAAAGACTAGGACAAAGACTACCGTAATGACTAATGAAGAATGTGTTTTGTTTTAGATTTTGTTTTATTTTGAAAGATGTATTTTTGAGTTGTATCTAACAATATGAGACAGTTTGTATTTTGTTTAATGATTTGTAATAACCTTATTACAGGATGGATTATGTTTAAGGCATGTATGATGATAAGTTCATTATATATGATGTATGTTATGGTTTGTTTACAATGACATCTAATGATAGATATTGTATGTTTGCTTGAGTTTTCGAGAATGCATGTAATGAATGTTTAGTATGTTTTAGATTTTTTTTGTTCTTTTTTATGTGTAGCATCTGTATATCCTCGTAAGGGGTATAATGGTTCTATAAGTATACCCCATTAACTCATTAAACTATTCCTTATACTCAATTACAGTAAGGTTTCCCTATTTTAGATTTAGAAATTCCTTCATCATCCTTCAGCTACAGTAAGACTTCTATTAGGAAGTCTTCCCATGTTAGTCTACAAGGTCGGGCTGAACTACCAGGAACATTCTTCCACCACTGATAAGTTGGACATTGTAGTAGCAAGAATGCATAGTTAAACCTCATGTCAGACTTGCAATCCATCTTATCAAACACCGTTTTGTTCTTTCCAACCAACTTTCTGCTTCTACAGGGTCTCTACTTCCATAGAAGTTTACAGCCCCTGCTTCCGAAGTTTATCATACCTCCTCTCTCTCCTCTTAGGAATTCTCAGAGACATTTGTTCAAACTAAGGTATTGGAGACTCTCTATTGGCTCCTATGGACTCGAGGTCAACTAACTCTGCGACTTGATCGCCTATAGTGGATGACCTAAAACAAACAATAAAGGTGATCACTATACGAATCTCTCACTATATATCATGTCTAAATGTTCTTTTATACCCCTGAGGATGTGAAACAATGCTTTGATACAAAAAAATGTAACACACCACTACCATAGATAATATGCCTGAACATCCAGAGGACATTTAAGAACATACCTTATGAAAATGGCATGTTAAAGCCATCACATCAACTTATTATGACATCATACAAAACATAAGTATTTCTAAAGATCAAAACTCCTCATTTCATTCATAAAATAAAACTTACTTTGTAAGGACCCAAAATTGTACCCTAGTTGGAATGTTACATGTTCATGAAAATACATGTATGATAGGTGTTAAAATTTGTGATATGATTGACAATTTCATATGACTTGAATTTTGGTTTAATGGATCATACTTAGTGATTTGGAATTAATTGATACCATTAGAGAATTAAGGTATTAAAATGTATATTTGGACTAGGAAAATTGTTAGGTGGTAAGATAAGCTGGTACCTGAAAATTGAAATGACTAAGCCTATAAGTTAATGACATTGGGCATAGTTGATGCATTGACAATTGGTAATATTGGTTTAGTGACAAGTGGCCTAATTAAATTGTGACATTTTGTAGCCTCATAGAAGAAAATGTGTGCTAGCTAGGGAAAGGACATGTAGATTGTGTCCTTATATAACAAGTTTCCACATGGCATGGCCTTATGCATAGGCTAATTTCTGTTGTAACTCATCCTTCTTTTTGCTCATTCACCACCGAAATCATCCCATCTCCTTGTTTTAAGTTTTACTTCAATTTTGATATGTTATCAAATTAAACTCCTTACTATATACTACATCAAAAAGTTACCTCAAGCTATCTTTTATGTTGCTATCTTTTGTGTGTTAAGTTCATCCTACACCTACCTAGATTTTAGAAGTGTTTTGGTTGCATGAAGGGCTAGTTTGGTTAGTTCTTTGATGGATTACTAAACTTGATAGCATATATTAATACAAGTTTTATGATAACTAAATTGGCATGAAATATGTCTTAAGATGATGATAAATGAATGCTGGAAAAATGATCCTTGTATGATAACTTTTGGTTTGGTTTTGATGTGTGGAAGACGTTGATTTGTAACTCACTTAATGAATGATTTTTGAATTGGTTGGATATGAATTTGATGAGCTATTGAAGCATGAATAAGTTAGAATTGACATAAAATTGATGGTCTTTGGTGAAGGTGTGTCGAATGGAAGTGAAGAAGTCAAGTTTTGGAAACAAATTGGAGATTGTGGG
>JANSVA010431268.1:0-19056 GCA_025504915.1 Erythroxylum reticulatum | reverse complement strand
CATAAACACTTTCAATGATTCTAACCCATTCAAAATGACCAAAATACCCTTTCCAATTGGTGAGGGGATGTTACAAAAAGCCTACACATAAAGATGCTCAGCATTTAAGAAAGAGTATAGAGAGAATGTGGGAAGAACATAAGACAAGGATGCTTCTAATCCTTGATGCCAATCTCCAAAACTTCCTATCTTCCTCTTATTTTGTACTTCCTTAAGTGGTAACCTCGTTTTCAATGTCTAGCCCGCCTAATTAAGTCTTCAAAATGAGTATTTATAGTTTCTTGGGTCCAAAGAACCCTAGTTTTTACTAAACAAGGGAAGGAAAAACGTCTTTGGGCCGTCAATATCTATTAAACAGACATGGTGTCCATTAAACAGACCTTCTTAAGTCTGTGGAGGTGAAGTTGGCATGCAATGTTCGTTAAACGGACATGATGTCTGTTAAATGGACATTCTCTCTATTCACAAATTTTGCACTTTTGACCCTTTAGTCAATGGAATCTCTCTTAGGAATCTTCATGAAAGTTGTAGAACTCAGAGTCCTCTTTGAAAACATCCTTGAATGACCTTAATCTGACACCCACAGTAAAAGTTATGCCTTTTAATCCCGAAATCTATCCGTTTTTACCTATCAAGCATCAAAGATCAAATGTGTTAGAATTGACCAAATAAAGCTGCAAATTCATATAGAAATAAGTCAAATTACTTCCAATTCACCCCAAAATCCTATAAGAATAATTTAACTTATCAGTTAAGGAATTAGGCTTGCTAATAGTAATAGAATCTGAAGCCGAGGAAGTAAATACAAGCATTAATCAAAACTTTGGTTGGAGAAAACGAAGCATCTTTTGGGATTTGCCATATTGGAAAACTAATTTAATATGTCATAATCTAGATGTGATGCATATTGAGAAAAATATTTTTGACAATTTGTCCAATACCATTATGAACATTGAAGGGAGGACAAAAGACAATGCAAAATCACAAGCTGATTTGTAATTTTTTGTAGAAGGAATTAGTTACATAAAGATCATCGCACCGGTAAATATTCAAAAACATGTTACACTTTGGACCCAAAAAAAAAGAGCTTTTGTGTGAATGATTGAAAAGTCTAAAGTTTCCTGATGATTTTGTTTCAAGTTTGGCTAGGTTTGTGGACTTGAGGAAGTACAAATTATTTAGGATGAAAAATCATGATTGTCCTGTGTTTATGCAAAGGCTAATTCCAATTACATTTCAGGATTTGCTATCGAATAAGGTTTGGGAAGTAATAATAGAGCTAAATTTGTTTTTCAAAAGTTTAACATCATCTGAAATCAAGTTGGCTAAAATAGAAAAACTAGAAAAGGAAATTACAGTAATTTTGTGCAAGTTAGAATGGATTTTTCCTCCAAGCTTCTTTGACTATACGGAGCATCTACCTGTTTATTTAGCACATAAGGCAAAACTAGCCAGTCCAGTTCAATATTGATGGATGTATCCATTTGAGAGGTAACTCGACAAAAATTATCTTATAGCTATATTACCATGTTTTAACTACAAAATTATGATAACCATTTTCTCTAATATAGGTATTTGCATCACTTTTAAAAAATGTCAAAAATAAGGCCAAAGTTGAAGGTTCGACATGTAATGCTTATTTAGTGGAAGAAGCTAGTACATTTTATGGATATTATTTTGAGTCGCGTGTTCACATAAGAGAAAGAAAAGTTCCTCGTAATGAAGATGGGGAGGATCAAGTGATGCTGACGGTAACTTGTCTATTTTCACATATCCTGGACGAACATACGGATGTGTAATAAGAAGATTGTTAACAGAGGAAGAAATTGATGTTGCACATGATTACATTTTATTGAACTGTCAAGAGGTTCTACCTTTCGTGCAGTAAGTTGAACATGATTATTTCTTCCTTTAAAATTATGTGTTGTTCATTACTAAAATATATAATAATGTATTTAGATTATAGGAGGCATTGTTACACAAGATAATGCCGGACAACATACAGGATGATATAAATAAAGAAGTTGGAAAAATCTTTCCTTAATGGTTCGAGAGATATGTAAGTTTTTACTTACATTTATTCTTATAGTTCAATACCATATTTAAGTGTTCTCATGACATTATGCTCTTTGATATGATAATTTCTTTTATGTAGGCCTTAGAAAATCTAATAAAGAAAAAGTTCATTTGTGATCTTGCAAAGGGACCTCTATAAACTATTAAATCGTATCCCATGTATTTCGTGTGTGGATACAAATACCATATAGAATATAATGGATATAGCATGGCAACAATAAATGGTGGAGTTTCCATACAGGTATAATTGATTGATTATTATAGTAAAATTATTAAAATATTTAAAGTTGAGTACCCTGCTTTGCCAATTAAGCGATGTGTGATATTTAAATGTGACTGGTATGACCCGACTCCAAATGTTGGAAAAAAAAGTGCACAGCTAATACAATCTAGTTGAAATCAACTATCGAAGAAGATTAAGACAATTTGAACCTTTCATGTTGGAAACGTAAGCGAAACAAGTGCGTTATGTCCCTTTTCCAAGCTTACAACGAGATAAGATAGATTGGTTGGCGGTTTGCAATGTTAAACCTAGAGGTGTTTTTGAAACATATAGAAAAGGAGAGCAGAGAATTGAAAGTGAAGCATTTTAGGAAGATGTCACTTTTATAAATTCATCTATCACATACGACGATAATGAACTTTGAATGATTCATCTAATGAATATGTTAAAATTTCATTTAGAGAGGATGACAAGGATCAGAGATCTCAAAAGGAGTCGGAGTTTGATTCTTATTCTTCCGAAAAAGAAGATGATTGCAATTTACAATTAAGTTATGATAGCGATTAATTTGTGTTTGTAATTGAATATTTTAATCAAAAAATAAATTATTTCCTTTTCAGTATATTATGTAAAGTATCTTATTCAAAATCTTATTCAAGGAATGTCGACATGGTAACAATGCAGGAAAAATCATTATTTTATACACTAAGGATCTTTTGCCTTCTATGGCCAATCTTCTACTTCAAGATGTTTAGTTTGATCTGGACAACATCACTTTTCTTGTTATATATATCTCATTTCCTTTAATGAAGTTATTATATATATATTCACATTTGATGGTCTATGCTACATATCGTTTTAAGCTTCTTTAAATCTTGAAGTTGACATGTATGTCGAAAGAGGCGAGAGCGATGTCACAATGGTCTATAAAGGATTAGGGAGATCGGTTCTTTTTGAAAGTTCTTCAATTCTATAAACCTTGTCTGGACATTCACGTATGCATTAATATCCAGTTTTGGTTCGTTTAGTGGTTTTCTAATATGACATTATGAAAGTTCTATATAGATTGTGTTTTAGGTAAATCTGTTCCCGCTAGTAGTTCATCTGGAGAGTTAGTCTTCCATACTAAGAGCAGTGACTCATTCACTATATCCTCTATAAGTTTAGCTATGGCGGAAACGATGTTGCAATAAGGTGTTCAAAAGCTTATACCTGAGGGAAGAATTATCACTGTTTTAATTGGTGTGTTTGAATATGTCAAGACCTTTCTCGGAAGTCTAGACATCGAGGAATCACTTACCTTTACTAACTCCTATGTCACATGGAATCAAACAAAATAATTATATCATTGTGATTTATCGATGTAATACGCTAGACTCAGCTTTAAATTTGATTTATTATTGTATCTATAAGAATTTTTCAAACAACGTCCCTACTAGTTAGAGGTCAACCTGTGTCCTATTGAATGTGGGCTATTATTGTTCTTACTCTATGAATTTAACAATTGTTAACCTTCATTGTTGTCGTTTATACTTGAATATGATATTCAACAAATCGCCTTATTTCCTTTTCCATATATTGTGTAAAATATTGAATACAAATTCTATTATTTGTAGAAGATAAACAATGTATTTCAGGTAAAAATATAGGACCAAAGAGACAGTGTGAGGTAATGCGGCCTAGGTTTAGAGGCATGTTCGGAGCTACTTACTGTGAAGGTGGATCGTCACAGTCTATAGCTCGCACTGCCTCACTTTGTTGGGCCCAAAAAAATTTTATATTTTTATTGGTTTTATTAAGCATGATCTAAGTAAATTTTGCAGTCTTGCTACATAAATCATTTTATTTGGAGTTTAATTATTATGTCAAAGTTAGGAGGATTTATTGCATGGATTGATGGAATTAAAGTATTAATGTTAAAAGAATGTATCAAGGGCAAAAATGGGAAGTCACTTAAGGTTAAAAGGCATAAGGTTTGTATTGGAGGGTAAAAGAGACATTTTATGATTATTAAGAGTATAAATTAGAGGAAGAAAAATTGTTGTCTTGTTTAAGAAGAGAGAAGCATAAGAATAGAAGAAGAGAAAGAGAGAAGCTAAGGTTTAGGAAATCTTGAAGAGTTTGAAGACATTGAAGCTTCAACAATAAGTTATGCTTTAAATTTCATGGGTTTGGTTAAATGAAACCCAAATGAAGTTGAAAATGGGTAGAAAGTTGTTGATGAATAATATAGGCAAGTGTTCTCTTTTAGGATTAATGATCAAAGATAGATCATAACATATTTTCTCAATGATATTGGGTTAAAATAGGGTTAAAAATGAAGTATAAGAGATGGTTTAGGGTTAAGATGGGTTATATGTGAAAAGTGGGAAGTAAAAAGATGAAAAATGTCACAAAACATGTTCTTAGAATGGGTTTTTAGACAAGTTCGCTGAGGCGAACTCAATTTTCCTGCACAAACATGCTTTGGTATTTTGGGAATATCTGTAGATGTACAAATGGAGTGATTTTTATTTGGTGTAAACTAGAGACATAGGGCTACGAATTGTATGAAGGAATCGAGTCTAAATTCAGTCTCTAAGAATTTCAATTTCGGGATGGAAGTCGAGCATAGATTTTTGTTTCAGCATAAGAAATAGTCCAAATTGTTGAGGTATGACCTTCCAATTTCTAAACCAAATTGAATGGAATTTTGGTTATTGTTTAAGGAAATCAAGTGAGGCAAGAGAGGCAAAAGGAGCAAGAGAAAAGACATCCCTAAGCAAGTTTATAAGCAAGGAATTCAAGGTGGGTACATGTTTATAATAAAGTACATAAGCCACTCATTGTTTTCTTTGAATCAAGGAAGCTTAATGGTTTTAATTACATCATAGATGTTGCATTTATTTACTTCTTGATTGGATTGTGAAATTGTTATATTTTGCTACATGAATTATATTGATGAGTTATGAAAAGACTTCGAAAATGCTTCTTTTTGAAAAGATACATGTTTATGAAATCAGGTTTTCGGAAATGGTTTTCGAAATATCCCATGTTCATGAAAAACAAGTTTCCAAAATGTGCCATTTGGGCAAACTATTTTTGATTCATGAATTACATGTTATATGGGTTTGGTGTAGTCTATTCGAGAATTTCATGTGCACATTGACTAAGAAAAGGTTTATCTCGCCTACCCGCTAGTGGCATGGAGCTCCTTCATGGACTTCCGCATTTTTACGTCTTGCAATAGTACGTCAAGTTTTACGACTACATAAGACCATTATGTGGAAATGTGTAGTTGATCATGTTCATGGATCTACCCAAACCATTCTGATGTGCTTATGAAGTGTTAAAAAGTTTGATGCATACATGATTTACAATTGCTCATGAATTGTTTGATAAATTGAGAATTTTGAGAAATAAGTGTTTGGTGATTTTCATGGAAATTTACTATGGTTTCAAAAAACGTATAATGGCAATGAGTTTTGAAAATGGTTTTTGCTTGTTTCTCGATTATAAATCTGTTACCCACGAGTTTTAAGCTCACCCCCATTCTCCCCCCTATTCAGGTGATGAGCAAGAGATCGAGTAGGTCAAGAGTTACGACATCACTCCAAATTGGCATACTTTTGTATTTTTAAGTTAGATTTTTGGGAATTTATTAGCTGCATTTCAAGTTTTGCTAGTTCAAATGTATTTTGTATTTTTGGTTCTCGAACTCAACTGATGTATTATGACTTGAAATGTCATTAAAGCTTTGTAAAACTTTTGTCTTTTGTTATAAATGAAATATATTTGTGATGTTTATGATTTTTCTTATTTTCACAAAGTATCCGATTATGGAATTTATGGTTAAGTTCTTATCCATTTTGTTTTTGGGTTGAATTGATGAAGGTGGTTGAAAGGATTTATGTTTGCATTTATTAGGGTATCTAATTTTGGGTTATGGGATCTACTAAAGGGATTTTCACCGTGGTGAAGCCAAGAGTTCGCCACGGCATAATTCTCCCGAAGAAAATTCTGTTTTTCTCGTGGCGATTGAAATTTACCCGAAGGGTCAGCGAAGTTTTCTAACGTATGTTTGCCACAGCGAAGCCCGCCTTTGCTTCCAAAAGATTTTCCTTTCAAATTTCCAAATTCTAAGCCTTCCTCCATGTTCAAGCTTCATAATCCCATATTCGATGTTAGGCTCCGAAAATAGGGTCCAACAAACCTCCTCCCCCTACAAGACCTACAATTGCAGATGAGGCATCACCAACTGCTTGTCATGCTACACCATCCCCATCCATAACTCATATATCATCCAATACCGCTTTATCAGTGGAGGAGATGTCTGCCAGCCTAGAGCTAAGGGACCTAATGAAAGAAAGTAGATAATAATTGTCAATAATCTATAAGTGAAGTCACATTAATCACTATTTGTTTTAATTAAGTTATAGCTTTATTAGTTTTTTCATTGTATAAAATTACTTCTTATATTAGGTTGGTTCCATTGGACCGTGTTCCAGAATTACGACTTCTAAATTTAACGAAAGGATTGATCCTTAGGGTTATGTGTGGAAGAATATCTCTCAGGACACAAAGGGAGGTATAATAAAGATTTATTTTCTTTTTATATTGATTTATATACACTAATTAGATAAATATTATTACATTATAGTAGTTTAAATTTTTTCTTCTTATTTCAGAAAGAATTTTTCTGAGATTCTGGTATCGACGCCATTATACATAGAGTATGGAAGAGGCGAGCTCGTACACGTTATCGCGATTTTATTGGTACAATACACGAGGCTGGTGTACGATTGCCTTATATTTCGAAGCAAATATGGAGTCGTTGGCAGGAGTACTGAACATCACCTGAGGCAATGTCCATCTCAGGGCGTAACTCCACCAACAGATATGGAGGCCCAAGGCGAGAGAGTCTTCCCGTATATACGAGAGGATCAATAACCCACCACAAGCATGCACAGAGACTTGTAAGTATCTAAACTTGACATGTATATTGTAAATGTTTTACTTTGTTGTATTATAGATAATGATAATGGTATAAATGTCTAATGTCATATATGGTTGTGTTGAGTGATTTTATTTGTTCAATAGGGGGATATCATAAAAATAGAGAAAACTTTACCAAAATTTTTATAAAATGTAGTTCACATCTAACAATT
This sequence comes from Erythroxylum reticulatum, assembly GCA_025504915.1. NCBI lineage: Eukaryota > Viridiplantae > Streptophyta > Magnoliopsida > Malpighiales > Erythroxylaceae > Erythroxylum > Erythroxylum reticulatum. The sequence goes on along the minus strand of JANSVA010431268.1, from coordinate 11,610 downwards.
TAGGTTAAATATGCAGGAAAAGTCTATGGGCATGAAGTCTACACCTACTCAGCTGTTTTTGCACACTCATACGAAGAAGCATAACAATGTTACACTCGTCAATAGCTGATGTAGAGAACTTAACGTATGTGAAATTAATGCATTATTATTATTTCTTAATAATAATCCCTTACTAATGTAAACATTGCTTCCTAATAGCACCAAATACAAAAAACCATTCAGTGACAGTCTCAGAAGGAACAACCTGTTGATAAGACTCAGATGTATTTTGATGTTGTGGATGGTAGGGACCATCATGGATGGATATTCGGGCTAGGTTCATTGGTAAACACATGTTATTCATAATCCTTCATGCCCAGTACAATAGTGTCTACAAGACCAGCACAAACCAATGAAGTCACTAAGCTCAAACCATAATGAAGACATTGATGGAGTAGATGGCTCAGCTGAGACAGGAGATGGAGCAACTGAAGGGGAGGGGTAACACCTCAGAGCACCCGCCATCACCAAGACATTAGGATGGTTGTAGTCATTTACTTTCAATTACAAAGACTTATTATGTACACTATAATGCTTTATTATCAATTAAGAAATTTTTAACTTTCTATCATCAATCAACTTTCTATTTAAACAAAATAAATATATAAAAAAAATAAATTTATTATACATAGATAATTCATAACTGTTGAAATTATGCATTTATCATAAGATCATGAAATAAAATTCAATGTTGTGATTTTTAAAAAATTTTCTTACTTTTAATTACCAACGGAATATATAAGATCATTGCAAAAAGCACTTTATTTACTGATGGAGTACCTTAAACTGTTGGTAAATTGTTCGATATTTACTGACCGTTCTTTTTCTTCCGTCGGTAATATTGAGACCTTTACGATTATCTTAAATATAGTTTACCAACGAAAACCCATCCGTCGATACAATTTACATACAGGTACGTCTGTCCATTGGTATATTTTACTGACAAAAGGACACATAAAAAGTCTGTCATTAAAATTACCTACGGCCATATTAACGATGCCTTTGTCCGTCATTTAATTCCGTCGGTAATTATTATTACTGATGGAATTATTTTGTTTACCATCGGTAAATCATAGATTTATTGTAATGTATAACTATATCATATACAGTCATTAGTAATATAATGAAATACAAGAATCATCCTTATATGAATTATTATTCCATCCAATACATCAAATGTATAAATTTAATAATTCAATAGCATCATCATCCTTTTGCTATAGGTTGATTTGGTTATTCTTCAACTTAATAAGTTTCATAAGTTTCTTATGATTCATAATCAAAAGTATACATATATCCTTGTATATAACTTTATGATTATCATTATGTTGATTTAACCAATATGACATAAAAAGATATTCTCAGTTACTAACTTTGTATTTTTGCCACTTATGTTAAGCATAAGTCTCATTCAGTCCAAATACGTACAAACTTTTTATATAAATTTAGATCAATTACTTTTGCTCAACAATTTATTTTTATCATGTCTTCAACATTATAATAATATTGAATCTAAATTCAGTATCAAATAATATAAGCATGAATTAGAAATATATATGATCTCTGCTATATTAAGTATAAGTAAGACAAATCATGCAATTATTTTTCTTGCAATGATAACTATTTTCATAGTATAGCAAAACCATTGATTGTAGTCCATATTTATACTTTTAGTAGGTTAAATAGAGTGAAACAATTTCATTAAGGTATTGCATAATGGATGTATAAATTTCCTATTTGACTTTAGAACTCTTCTCAAATATAGCCTATTTCTATAAAATTTGGTTCACTAATTTAGCATCAACTATATTGAACAAGATAAATTCCACTCAAAACAAAATATAATTGTAAGAGAAGTAAGTAATTGATTATATGTCATGAAAATAAGATTAAAATTTTAATCATGTATTTGGTTACTCCGACTATTTTATTTGAAATAATGACCATCACTACTATTCTAAAAGATTACTATAATTTCTCCAATGTGCTAACATCCCATTCAAATTTAATTGATCATAAATTTGCTCAACAAATCAATTAACTTAAATTAGGTAGATAATAATTTTATCAATCACTTCCCTTGTGACTCCTAGATCTATTATGTGACAACTCTTGCCAACATATATTATATATTATTCCTAACCTTGCCTCTAATCGTATGATCATGAGTCACTCATCCAAATCATAAAAATTTAGTTAAATATGACTCATTAATTTAAAATAAAACATATTCGGACTAAAAGGGCCTTGAGTCATTCAAAAAATCTTACAATAAATAGAACTTTAGTTTTATGCTTAAATAATGGAAGCCAATAATTACATTCTCAATTTATACTTAATATTTTAATGAGAGATTTACTTTTATTTGTCTCATCAAACACTAAACTGAATGTAACATGTCATATTAGTTTTTGCTACTCATGAGAAGAAGTGCCTATGTCTGATGAATGGATGATCTATTTGGATGGCGCTATGAATGAAGACGGAAGTGGTCCAGGAGTTGTATATATATATATATATATATAACACAAATAAAGCATGCAATTTCTGATTCCAATATAATTAAATTATATGATGATATATCAAGTTTCATTTGACTCTACTTATTGACTTTCATAATCAGTAATAATATTTCCAACGCTTTAGATAATTAAATTAGATTAAATTCATTGATTCCTAAATAAATTAAATTCATATTCCAAATATAAATTTAATTTGATTTAGAAACAATTTTCAAACCCAATTAGAAATTATTTCCAATTATCTTGACCCCTTTAAAAAAATTAACTGAATTTCAATAAATTATATTGTCTTACTTATCATAATTTTAAAAACTCTTTTTTAAAAATTATATAAGTATTACGTTCTAATCCAACTAGAAAATTATTTCTAATTTCATTAGAAATAACTTTTCCTTAATAAAAACTATTTTCTAATATTAAAAGAACTATACCAAAAGGCTCATTTTTATTAATTAATAAATGAAAATACTTTTCAAATTTTAACCAAGAAAATACCTTTTCTAATAAATCAAGACACTTATTATTCATAAATAAAGAAAAAGTTTGTAAATAAATATAATAATAATTCTCTAAATAAAAATAATAAATTTAATTTATCTCAATCAAATTAAAATAAATGAATTTAATTAAGAAATGTATTTCTTAATTACTTGATAAAATAATTTTCTTAATTTTAAGGATTCTAATTAATTAATTTCAATCTAATTGAAAATAATTAATTCTAACTTAGAAACAAATTTTCTAAAATTGATTGGAGATCAATTTAATTATTAATCTTAATCACATTAAGAAAAAAATTAATTTAACAATAAGATCTCATCTTAATTAATATAATTTTATTATATTAATTTATATAACATAATATAATTATGAAATATAAACGCTTGCTTGATTCTAATTATTGATTTGATAACTAATTTAATTTAATAATTTAACTCATTACAAAATTAAACTAAAGTCTAAAGTATTCCTAATAAAAATAATATTTTTTAAACAACTGGAAAACACTTTTTCATATTTATTAGGAATCTAAACCAATTTAGTCTCAATTAATTCAATTTAATTAGAATTAAGGCTTAAAATATATATAATTAAAACAAAAACGAGTTAGGCTAATACACACCCTATAACTTTTCTGTGGGGTACATGCACGCTCAATCAACATCAATTAAGTCGTGCATAGCACACACCATAACTTTTGTGTAGGGTGCGTGCACGTTTGCCTCGATCAGACATGATTCCTTTAAGGAGTGCATGTTTTAAATGCACATAAAATCTTTTGTTCTAGTTTCTCTGTTATATTCTTGTTCTGTTAAATCTCATTCATATATTTATATAAGGTCTATATAAATGTGTGGATAAGATTTAATGAAATATGATAGGCACATCGTAACCGAAACAGAAGATCTGATCCCGTTTTTAATGTGCCCCATCATTTTCCATATAGGATTTTTTTTTCCACTACCTCCTCCCTCTGTTGTTTCTAGCCACCTGTGGGATTGCTTTTAACCAATATTGCTTTGCTAGTGTTCCTCCTAATCTCACGCTTCTTCATTCGGTGTGTCGTTATGGCCCTCACCAATGTTATTATCGAGTAATTACCCAGTAATGTTATTTGTTAATGCCCATTATCATTATTAACATTCCTTTATGTTATATATATATCCTTTGAAAGACAGACGATCTCTATCTGGTTTTTATCTCTCACACCACTTGTATTTATCTTCTTTTATAGACAATTGCCTTACGCCCATATATTTTTCATTATCACATACATATCTGTTGTATCCCGCATTTTCTGCTTTTCTTCTTCATTCACGGAGACAATTCCTAACTCTATCCTTTGGAGTGCACCGAAGCTGGTGGAGGAGATATTAATTTCCTGCTGCACTGTAGAGAGAGAATTTCTAACTTAAGGTAGTGATTTTTAAGACACTTTGTAGTTACAGATAAGTTGTTCCAATTTTAATTTGATGCTATTTCATTATTTCGCTAACAACAGACTTTGGGCTTCAAATTACCCTATGGCTTCAAACAAAAAGATGCATATATCCCAAGGTTTCCAGAGCCTTCAAACAAAATATAGACATATTTTATTATCTATATTGATTTCCAAAACATTAAAACTAGAGGACGTGCAATTATGGACTTTTAGAAACAAGAATAAGCTTGGCTTTCTAAAAAACACAAAATAAAATAGTAATCATTTTTAATTTTCATAAAATTAAAATAAGCACTAATCAACATTATGTTAATGCATTAAAATAAATTTTTAGCCTTAATTTTTATCAAATCAATAATAATCAAGCAATTATAATCAAATTATATTAAAGTTGGCTTTGATACTATTGTCAGGATATCAGGTCGGGATCTAATCCCTCGAACAGTAGAATAATTATGAAAATTTTTGGTATTTAATTTTTTGAAACCAAGATCACTTAAAATTCTATAACATGATTAACACATAAATCATAATAAAATATGAATTGTAATTTCCATCTCATTCCAAAGCTTAATCTTTTTCTTTTCCATCAAATCATTTCTAAAATCATCTTAACCACCGTAGCCTCACAATTTTCCGACCTTTAATAGTATCCACAAAATAAGTTAAGAGAACTCTGAAATTATTATAGAGATGGTTGGGCAAAGAGTGCTAGCTCCCTCGGAGCTTAAGCCTATTTATAATAGGTTTTAAAATTAAATTCTAATTGCAAATATAGTATAATTACAATTGCAAATCATTCCAATTAAATGCCAATTATACTCAATAAGATCTAATATCTCATATTAATCCTTATTTATTAAATATATCATATTTAATTATAAAGTTTCTCAAACTTCACAATCAAGTCTAACTTGACTAAAAGAAAATTTCTTCAACACATTCTTTGTATGTGACCCATTATGTTTCTAAATATGTTGACAATAGATACAAATTATAACCTTAAATTATATTTATGATAAGATAAATTAATTCTTTAATTAAACAATTCATATCTATAGATTAAGATTGATGTCTAGCAATGCATTATGATCACTTTAATATTTAGGAATGTCAAAGTGATTTTAACTAATCTTTTTGTGCATGATTTTTCCGTATAATCACTACAAGAAATTAACAGTTTACTAATGGTCAAAACTGACAATAAATTGAAGAATTCCGTCACTAATAATATTCACCGACGAAATAAAACGACGGACAACGACGTCATTAATACGGCCGTAGGTAACTATTATGACAAAATTTTCATTTTTTCCGTCAGTAAAAATACCAATAGAAAGAAGCTATCGTCGGTAAACCGTCGTTAGTATCCCAATGGGAAAAGAAGAACGGTCGGTAAATACAATAAACAATTAACCGACAGCATAATGTTTTTTGTCGATAATATGGAAAGAATTTTGCGATGGTTTGTGTATTCTAACGATAATATAGTAACACTTTAGCGGCGGTTTTGTGTTTCGTCGGTAATTGGATGTTAGCAATTTTCATAAAAATCCCAACATGAAACTTTATTTGATGATCTTATAAAAAAATGGTTAATTTCAACAGTTGTGAATTATTTGTGTATAATAAATTTATTTGTTTATATATTTAATTTGTTTAAATAGAAGTTAATTGATGATATAAAGTTCAAATTTTCTTAATTGATAATACAAACATTACAGTGTACATTATAATAAGTCTTTTCTTTGTAATTGAAAGCAAATGACTATAATAATTCTAATGTCCTGACGATGGAGGGTGCTCTGAGATGCTACATTTCCCCTTCAACTACTCCACCTCCTGTCTCAGCTGAGCCATCTCCTCCAATAATGTCTACACTGTGGTCCGAAGCTCAATGACTTCCGACGATTGCGCTGGTCTAGTAGACGCTGCTGTACTAGATATGGAGGATTACGAATAATATGTATTTGCAAATAAACCTAGCCCGAATATCCATCCACAACAGTCTCTACCACTGACAACATCAAGATACGTCTGAGTGTCATCAACAGGTTGTTCCTCCTAAGACTGTCACTGAATTATTTGTTGTATTTGGTCCTATTAGGAAGCAATGTTTACATTAATGAGGGATTATTATTAAGAAATAATAATAATGCATTAATTTTACATACATTTAGTTCTCCACATCGGCTGTTGACGAATGTCACGCCGTCATGTTTCTTCATGTGAGTGCAAAAACAGCTGAATAGGTGTAGGAGGAATACCCAAAGATTTTTCCTGCATATTTAACCTAAATCATTAGATGTGAACTACATTTTATAAATATTTCGGTAGAGTTTCCTCTATTTTTATGATATTTCTCCCTGTTGAACAAATAAAACAACTCAACACAACCATATATGGCACCAGACATTTATATCATTACCAATATCTATAATACAACAAAGTTAAACATTAACAAAATAAGTGTGAAGTTTAGATACTTACAAGTCTCTATGCATGCTTATGGTGGGTTATTGATCATCCCGTATGTACAGGAAGACTCTCTCCCCCTGGGCTTCCATGTGTATTGGTGGACTTATGCCCTAAGATGGACATATAATCAGGGCTTCTCCAATACTCCTGCCATTGACTCCATATTTGCTCCGAAATATAAGACGGTCGTATACTAACCTTGTGTATCGCACCAATAAAGTCACGATAACGTGTACGAGCTCACCTCTCCTATAGTTTATATATGCTAGCGTCAAAACAAGAATCCCAAAAAAATTCTTTCTGAAATAAGAAGAAAAAATTTAAACTACTATAATGTAACAATATTAATGTAATTAGTGTATATAAATCAATATAAAAAGAAAATAAATCTTTATTGTACCTCAAACTCCTGAAAGTAAAATCCCTTTATTGCTTGAGAGATATTCTTCCACACATAACCCTCAGGATCAATCCGTTCTTTAAATTTAGAAGTCATATTTCTGGAACACGGTCCAAACAGAACCAACCTAATATAAGAAATAATTTTATACAATGAAAATGTTGATACCCCTATACCTTAATTAAAAACAAATAGTGATTAACGTGATTTCACTTGCAGATTATTGACAATTGTTATGTACTTTCTCCCATCAGGTCCCTCAGCTCCAGGCTGGAAAACGTCTCCTTGATCCGATAAAGCGATATTGGATGATATCTGAGTTGGGGATGGGGATGGTGTAGCATGTTCTATAGTAGGCGATGCCTCATCTGTAGTTGTAGGCCCTAGAGGGGGATGAGGTGAGTCAGTGGGAGTTGTAGATTGTGACGGCCCTCTTTCACAATAAGTGCCTCCAAACATGCGTCTAAACCTAGGCCGCATTACCTCACGCTATCTCTTTGGTCCCATATTTTTACCTAAAAATCTTTGTTTACCGAAATGTCTACTTATATAAGAATTTGAATTCAATATTTGACACAATATATGGAAAAGGAAATAAGGTGATTTGTTTAATGTTATATTCAAGTACAAATAATGAAAATGAAAGTTAACGATCGTATAAGAAGAATAATAACAACCCTTATTTAATAGGACACAGGTTGACAAATTCTTACAGATACAACAATATATCAATGTTCAGTAGCTTATCTAGTATATTGCATTGATAAATCAAAATGATATAATTATTTTGTTTGATTCCATGTGACATAAGAGTCAGTAAAGGTATGAGTTCCCGATGTTTGGATTCCCGAGAGGTGTCCTGGTATGTTCAAACGCACCAATTGAAACAGTGATACTTCTTCCCTCAAGTGTATGCTTTTAAACACCTTCTTGCAATAGCATTTCCGCTATAGCTAAACTTGTAGAGGATACTGTGAATGAGTCACCAGTCTTAGTATGGAAGACTAACTCTCCATATGAACTACTAGCAGGAACAAATTTACCTAAAACACAGTATAGAACTTTCATAACGTCATTTAGAAAACTGTTAAACGAACCAAAATTAGATATTAATGCATACATGAATGTCCAAACAAAGTTTGTCGAATTGACGAATTTTTCAAAAGAACCGATCTCCCTAATCCTTTACATACTGTTCTGACATCGCTTTCGCCTCTATCGACATACATATCATTTTCGAGATTCAAGGAAGCTTAAAACATGTAATATAGTCCATCAAAGGTGAATATATATAATAACTTCATCAAAGGAAATGAGATGTACATAATAAAGAAAGAGACGTTGTCCAGATCATACTAAACACCTTGAAGTAGAAGATCGGCCATAGAAGGCAAATGATCCTTGAAATATGAAGTTCTGATTTTTCCTACATTGTTTATTTGTTGGGTTGGAACAATTTTGCCATATTCCTTTCAATGAAAGGAATTACTACCATCTGGAACCAGTCGCCATGTCGACATTCCTTGAATAAGATTTTCAATAAAATTTTGTACATAATATACTGAAAAGAAAATAATTTATGACATTGATTAAAATATTCAATTACAAACATAATTTGATCTCTATTATAACTTAATTGTAAATTACAATCATCTTCTTCTTTGGAAGAATAAGAATCAAACTTTGGCTTCTCTTCATATCTCTAACCCTCTTCATCCTCTCCAGATAAAATTTAAACATATTTGTTAGATGGATCGTTCAAAGGTTCATTATCATCATATGTCACAGATGCATTTATAAAAGTGACATCTTCTTGAAACACTTCAATTTGAGCTCTCTGCTCTCCTTTTTCATGTGATTAGAAAACACCTCTAAGTTTAACTTTGCAAACTGCCAACTAATCTATCTTATCTCATCGTAAGCTTGGAAAAGGGACATAACACACCTGTTTCACTTGCATTGCCAACACAAAAGGTTCAAATTGTTTCAATCTTCTCCTTATGTTGATTTCAACTAGATTGTATCGGCTATGCACTTTTGTTCCAACATTTGGAGTCGGGTCATACCAGCCACATTTAAATATCACACAACGCTTACTTGGCAAAGCAGGATACTCAACTTTAAGTATTTCAATTATTTTACCATAGTAATCCATCATTTCTCCCCGTATGGCCACTCCACTATTTATTGTTGCCATGTTATGCCCATGATATTTTGTATGGTATTTGTATCCATTCACGAAATACACCAAATAAGATTTAACTGTTCACAAAGGCCCCTTTGCAAGATCACAAATGAACTTGTTTTCTATTAGATTTTCTACACCCTGCATAAAAGAAATTATCATATCATTAATGTTGCATATGATGGATGACTCATTACTTCATCTTCCTATTCATGTTTAGCATGCCATCTCATGTGAGATATAGCAACATCAGAAGTATAAAGTCTTTGAAGTCTTGGAGTTACCGGGAAATAATACTTCCACTTCTTCTATTTCATTGAACGCTTTCTAGGCTTAAACCTAGATTGACCACAAAATTTACACTCTTCTAAGTTCACATCATCTCCCTAATATGACATACATCTCATTTTGCAACAATCAATCTTTTCCACAGGAAAACCAAGACCCCTCATAAGTTTCTTCATATTGTAAAAATTATCAACCATTGTATGATCAGCGGGCAATGATTCATTATACCATTCAAGAATTTTATCAAACTATAGTCAAAAATATGCCCTTCAGATTTTATGTTCAAAATTTTGAGTAATTGAAGACAATTGGGTCATTGTCTCACAATTTGGCCATAAATCTTGGTCAGTTGATTGTAGTAAGTCAAAAAAAATATTTTGCTTGTGGGTTAGGTTCTTCTTCAAGATTCACCCTATTTTCCTGAAAGGTATAACCAGCCCCATCATAAACCATTTGCATATATGAATTTTCAGTACCATCCACATAATTTGTTCTAAATTCAATCCCCCTTCATATTCATTTAAGTTGACAAATGATTGTCCTTCATTACCCTTTGAGCTACTACAAATCAACGATTCCCTATATCGTGTCTACTTAAAATAATTGGGGTCAAACCCTTTTCTCAATAAATGCCCATTAACTTCATCAATAGGAAGGAAACATTTGTGTTTGCACTTTTTACATGGACATCTATTCTTTGGCCCATCCATATATGCAGGTTGAGAATATGCAAAATGAATAAAAGCTTCAACTCCCTTAACAAATTCAGGATTAATGAAACCATCAGGTGTTAATTATCTATACATCCAAGATCTATCCCAGAAACTCATTTCTGGAAAACTATTGATTCAAAATAGTGAATCCATATTTAGTATCATTAATGTTAGCCACAGATTACAAAACATCTAAGATAAGAAGTTTGGCTTCAACAGAACAAGTTCTCATTCTAACTCCTAGGCTCTAGTCAATATTTATCGACAAGCCTCACGGGAGCTCCATCACGGGTTATGTGTTAAGGTTTATGGGTTGAGATGCAAAAGATTTGCATACTGAAGATCGAACATATATGTTTTTAATCATATATCTTAGAATAGAACTATTGTTAAAAGTTTGATATTTAACCTATATTAAATATGTGCTAGTGCCAAATATAATAAGTATTCATAAGAATATGAATACTTAAATTAATAAATTAGTTTAACATATGCAATTAAAAAAACAACTATGTCAAAATGTGCACATGAAAAGTAAACAAAACATAATCATATCAAAGAGCATCAGTAAAATAACAGATTGGCATAACAATAATATAAGTCAAACTCATCCTATATTAATACACTAATAAACCGAAGTTCATACCACAAACAAGTTTCAGTTTGTGCAAGCCAAATTGAATCAACCATGTAAAGTACAAACCATAAACAAATACCCAAATTAAACCAAGTTCAAAAAAACGTTGTCGAAAACATATTCACTAACCTCAACTGACACGTGGAAGGATCTTCTCGAAGTATGTTAAAGAAGATGATGACAGAGCTACAATGAATAATATAGAAACTGAAACAATTTTGATTAAATTGTGTGCAAGTCATTGTTCACATAGTCAAAAATATAAGGAAAGTAAAGTCATTTCCATACCTGCTAAAGCTTCTCTTCAATCTTATTCGGAAAATAAATACTACAAACAAATGAGTTCCTACAACTAAGAACAAAATTGTTAACAGTTTATAAAGTGGGATATATTAAAACAATCATA